>JAJTUV010003297.1:0-63184 GCA_021653895.1 Mastomys natalensis | reverse complement strand
TGCTTTGCCTTTGCTCCAGGAAGTGGCTGTGCTACCAGCCCCACCCAGCTTCCCTTGAATCCTCAGATAAAAGGCACACACACAGTTGTTCCTTTTCAACTTGCCTTCTTGGCACAATTGCTAGATGTTACTCACACACAGTTGTTCCTTTTCAACTTGCCTTCTTGGACAATTGCTAGATGTTACTATCTCCTGCCTGGAAAAGCATGCCCTTATCAATATTCTTAGCTCCATACCTCCCACCTGCCCTAAACTTCCTTCAGTGGCTAGTCCCATCTACTCCTGCCAGAGATCCCTGACCACCCGCCTGTAGTAGTGGCCACAGGCCCCAGCTCCTCCCAAGAACTTACATGGCTGCTCGACTCTTCTCCCTCGAAAGCATGGCAAAAACTCCTTCCTTGCATCTCCCTTTTTCCTCCAGGGACCTCGAAGTCCTGCCTGTACCATCTGCCCAGCAATTGTTCCATAGCTTTCTTTACTGACAGATCAATAACCAATTAGGGAACAAGACCTTAGCATCAAAAACCACCCCTACAACTAACTTTTTGTAAACTTCTAAAAATAATTAAGACATGTAAATTAATGTAATTAATGTAATTAACTCACCTTATAAATGACCAAGTTTTTTAATGTGCTCAGAATTAAGTAGTTATGCTAAGTACAAACTTAATTAATTTACAAGGACAAGCCTTGGACTTCCATTTACGTTTTCAAGGTTAAGCATAGAAGAGTAACTTTTCTAGGTTAAGCATAGAAGAGTAACTTTTTTAGTGCCTGTCTTGATTGTGCACACATTGTTCAGCTTCTCTCTCTCTTCTATCTCTCCACCACTTACATGCTCATCTTATGTCAATGGGACCTCTGTGTGTCTTCTGCTCTGACTGCCTCTTCTGTCATTTTCAACTCATTATATTTTTTATCATAAATAATTTACCTGGCCCAGGAATTTGTATGTTTGGGTGTGTCCTCTGTCTTGCCTCATTGATACCTGTTACAGCCTTTGCTCTCAGCTTCCTTGTTTACTGCTCACTATATTTCTGTGTCCTGAGTGAGTACTATGACAAACTTTTTACCTCAGTAAGTTACAAGTCTTTCATTTTCCCCATGCCTTGAATTGACCTTGAAACTTCTCTTATTCTGAAGTGATGGTTGTTAAATAAAGGAACTGCATTGGTGGCAACAAGTGGAAAAGCAAGCTGGTTAATAGACAGGTGCTGAGGTGGGATTCATTCAGGTGGAGAAATAGGTTCTGTATTCATGTGTGTACTTCCATGTGGAAAGACTCCCTGTTCCCAATGAGCTGACAGGAAGTTGTACACAGTGGAGTCTCATGGGGGAAAAGGAAAGACTAATTTTTTAACATTTTCCCCAGGAGGTGGGTTCCTAGTATAGTATATGAACTAGCTACAGGGCACCTGGCTTGAGAGCACTGGGAGACTGAATGAAATTCAGACAAGGATTGTAGGAATGACAGAAGTTGCTTTCTTTTCTAGTCATTCTTGCTGTCGGTTGAGGATTTGGGCAATGGGAGGGGCTGACTTGCTCTTTCTGTGGAGACTTGAATTTGACCTTATTCTTCCTGTCAGCTGTAGGAGACAAGATCCACTTAGTCTTCATATTCCTCAGGCAGTGAGCTCCTAGCTCAAAGGGACAAGTCTGGGACCTGACAAAAATTGTGCATATATTTTCTTCCAGTGACAAAGCGAACATTATCCAGATTACAATCTATGGCACAGTGGCACTGCCTTGATCCTACAGTACAGGACAGATGTTCCTGAGAGAACTGGCTTTTTCCACTCCAAAATGGTACACACTGCAAGTGATTGTTGAATGAAAATGGGTGCAGTAAAGAAACCAAAATAGCTGCTCCGTGGGTGAAAAAAGGAAAAAGTTTATACCAAACTGCCAAAGCTGCTTTTCCTGGGAGCAGTTTGCTTTTCCTGGGGAAGCAAGGAAAAGTGACAGGGAAAGATTTTCAGGGTTAAGTGGAACCAAAAGAAAGTGAGCTTGAGAGCTGGGACTGAGGGAACTAGATTGACCTTGACAAGTCAAGAGATAACACAGTGTGTTAGTGGAAGGACCACAAGCTCCTTTTGCCAGAGATAAGGAGAATGACTCCCTGTTTAGCAAGCAAGAACTTTCTTCAAGGCCCTGACAGAATGAGGGCTTTTATCTAAATGACCAACCTGGGAAAAGGACTTTCTTGGGGGATAAGACAATTGTATCTCTACCCTTGTTTACCATCTTCATGTCCTTGTCCTTGAGGTAAAGACAAGCTCCATATATTGTCTATAAAACAACCCACAGTGAAAACTCGATGGTGAATCCTGACACTTGGGATCTGTACAATCCCTGGCCTGTCCTTAACAGTAATATCCATTAGTATCCATTTGTGCCAATGGATATACAAAACAATGAAATTACATTGCTTGAGAGGCTGTCCCTCTACGGTCAGCATTTATGTATATTAGACAAATATACCAAATTATCCATAAAGAAAATGTCTTATTTCTTCAATTTTGGATAGCATTGCATGATGGAGGAGATCTGGAGAAGGATAAGAGGGACAGGATGGAATGTATAGAGGGAAGGATGTTAACTTAAAAGGCTGAGATGGGGCTGGAGCGATGTTTTAACTTAAAAGGCTGAGATGGGGCTGGAGCGATGACTCAGCAGGTAAAAACACTGGCTGCTTTTCCAGAGGATCTTGGTTTAATTTTTCACCCACATGATGGCTCACAACTAAGTGTAACTCTGATCCCAGGGGATCCAACACCCTCTTCTGGCCTCCCTGGGCACTGGGCATGAACATACATACAGACAAAACACCCCATGCACACAAAATAATTAACTTTTAATTTTCAAAAGAGCTGAGTGTAAAAGCATTCCAATAATTCACAATCACAAATGAAAATTCAATACAAAGTATGCAAAAATATCACAAAAACCATGAAGGATTGACTTTAGTTGATTTGAAGCTTTTTGCTTTGGGGGAGTGTTGTTTGCTTGTTTGTTTGTTTTTGAGACATGATCTCACTATGTAGCTTTGACTGTCCTGGAACTCACTATGTAGACCAGGCTGGACTCAGACTCATGGAGATACAGCTGCCTCTGCCTCCTGAGTGCTAGAATTAAAAGTATGTGTGTGACTGACCACTTTAGTTCACTTTGAAGAAATATCTATTTGGGCTTTTGCTCTATTTGTTAAGGACAGGTCAATCTGTAAGTAGTACATGCATTTGTTTCTGTGTGTGGGAATAAGAGCACATGGGCTTCGTAGCCTGGAAAGTGGGGAATATATGAAGAACAGCAAACACAGAGACCCGTAGTGAGCAGGCCTTGGTGGTCTCATAAAGCTGCCAAGGAGAAGGGGCAGACATCAACAATGTTTTCCAAGTGAGTGACTCATCAGTCCTACATAACAAGGAGACAGCTGACCACCCAGACTTCTTCCTTCATCTCCTAGCAGATGATGCCTCCAGATGGCCCTGCTAAATATAATGAGATGATAATCAGGCAAGCAAAGACATCTAATAATGCAACAGACAAATTCAGCATAAGCCTACTGATAGGACATCAGCCAGAGACAACGTTAAGATAATGTCACCAGGGTAGGCATTGAGCCTGCAAGCTCCAAACATTGATGTCCCCAATTAAGTTTAATTACAAACAAAGGATATAAGGGTAATGGCCAGAGGCTTGAGTCTGGATTGCCTTTGAAGTCTTTGCCTTCATTAAAAAAACAAATCAGTCCATTTATAAGTGAGACTATTTAACCCCAGATGCTTTGATGATTTGTGGCAGAAACTGCCAGCTAATTCCCAAGATCCAGTTTTTGTTCTTCTATTACAGGTTTCTGGTCACAGAGGAAAGGAGCTGCAGTTCTCAGCATGTCTTGCAGAAAACAGTGGCCTCAGGTTCCTCAGCAGCAGTGTTTTCTGGACAATGAGGTGTGAGTATATGCATTGTGTGCAGCCTCCCCTCTTCGCCTCCTTTTGAGCGCCAGTGAAAACTTCTTAACCATCACAGTACATTAGTTCAGTTTGTTCTTCTGCCATCTCCAGGACACTGCCTTCATCACTGTGGTCCAAAATGACTCTTCAGCCTGCACTCTACTTTTTGAAAGAGATGTGCAAATGCTCAGATCCCAAACTTTTCTTTTAAGATGATTTTAGTTTTATTTTTAATCACTTGTATATTGGGAGTGGGTGTACTGTGCGTACAATGCCTGCAGAGGCCAGAGAGGGATACCAGGTCCCTGGAACTGGAGTTACAGGAAGTTGTGAGCTTCCTGATGTGGGTGCTGAAAACTGAACTCTGCAAAAGCAACAAGCCCTCTTAACAGCTGAGCCACGTCTCCAGCCCCTCAACATTTTTATTTACTTGGTTGTGTATGTGCACACATGACATATGCATACATATCTCAGAGTACATGTGGAGGTCAGAGGACCACTTGCAGGGGTCAAGAGATGGAACTCAACAAGCTTGGATGTAGGTGTCCTTAATCCTGCAAACCTAGATCTCAGACTCTCGACAGTGTGCTCTGCTGCCTCTGGTGAAACAATCTGCATTTTGCTCATTACGCGGCATCATCTGCTAGACAGAGAGTCATGTGTGAAAAGGGCCACCAGGGGTCAGCATGAGACAAAAAACGATAGAGACTATGTCTCATCTTTCCTCCTAGCTATTGACTCTCACCATTTCCTTAGTAAAAAGAACTGAAAGACAATACAGAACTGAGTACAGAATAACCAGAGTTCCTTGTCTAAGTGTCTACATACATCATTACATGTATTGTAAACATGTTTGTCGGTTATAAGTGTTTCACAAAGGCCAGGGAAATTCACAATTTGCTATAAATAAGGCTGGTCCTGGACTCCTGATACTCCTCACCATACCTCCAGGAGCTGGAATCACAGGAGTTAGCCAGGTCATGTGGTGCTCAGATCAAACCCTAAGCCTCATGAATGCTAGGCAGGTACCCTACCCACCAAGCTGCCTCCCCAGACCTGGATCGCAAACCTCCTGACTACCCAAAGAGCACCAGCCAGGGATCTATCTGACACTGAGATCCAGACAAAGTCTTCGCTCTCAAAAAAGAATCCTTATATTCTAATGAGGGGGGAGGCAAGCACAGGGAATGGCATACAGTAACAAATAAAAAAATATATCAAAACATGGAGTAGAGCAAAGCTAAAGAGAAACAAAAGCAAAGTAAGACAGTGTGCACATGAGAATGCCACATGGAAGCCCAGTATTCAGTACTAACTTCCGAAATAAAGAAATATATCAAAACATGAAGGCTGAGTGATGAACAGGAGCCAGTTGGGATCCGTTTTCAGTGCCGAGGAAAACAACTGTGTTGTTTTTTATTTTACCGTGCAACAATGTCTTTTTACTATATACAGGGGAGTGACAGTTGTTTTCTTAGTCTCTCCATACAGGGCAAAAATAATGTGCTCCTTAACATATTGAAACTTAAAACTGACTACTGCCCAATGAAAAGAAAATTATCATAAAGCAGGCTTCGCCAGGGGCCAGATCATCTTCCAGCCTCCAAGAACACAGACCTGAATGTGACCAGCTGGTCCCCAACTTCCAGTCACTGCCTGAGGTAAATGCTCAGATCAGCAGAACCTTTTGGACTCAAATCCATGAAATATCCAACAAGATTTCCAGAAAAAGTCACTGCTACATCTTTCCTGGGTATTAATATGCTAGTGCATATTTAATAATTTAATAATAAAATTTACTAAATTTAATAATATTAATTAATATTAAATGTAATAAAGTATTACATTTAATACATAAGCATAGCTGTCATGGAGTTCACACCATGGTCATTCTCAACAATTTAAAAACATCTCACTGCCAGACAGTAGTAACACGGGCCTTTAGTCCCAGCACTTGAGAGGCAGAGGCAGGCAGATCTCTATAAGTTTGAGGTCAGCCTTGTCTACAGACCAACTTCCAAGACAACCAAGGCTACACAGAGAAACCCTGTCTCAAAAACCCAAAAAAGAAAAAAACAAAACCTCACACTGGAGAGACAGAGGCAGGAGCGGGCAGATCTCTGTGTGCCTAAGGCCAGCCTAATCCCCAACGCAGGTTTCATGGGAGCCAGACCTGTTTCCAAAAAAAACTTAAAAATTGTTTTGTGTCTATAACCCAAGGACTGAAGAGGCTGGGTGGAAGGATCACCAGTTTGAGGCCAGCCTGAGTTACATAGCGAAAGACAAAATACAGGGGGGGGGGGGGGGAAGGAGAGGGAGGGGGAGGGAGAGGAGGGGAGGAAGATGCGAATCAAGAAGAGGGAAAAAACTAAATTACTGACTTTCTCTACAATCTCCAGAAGGACCAACACCTCACACATACCAACCTAACCCTAACCCTTCATCTGAAAGGAAGGGCCTCAGCAATATCGTTAACGCTGTAACTTGTTAATTGACGTTCAGGAAATATCATTTACTAGGGAGTCTAGTCCCACACATATCCTTTCCAGTCTGCTGACCAAGCTCCCTGCATCATCGTTGTCCCCTGACCTTCTTCCCAGATGCATCTACCCCAGGGCTTCGACCCTTTGGCTCACTTAACGAGTTAGAGACGCCACAATTCCAGACTTCCACACGATGTCACTGTCGAGCTAGTCTGGCAGGGCTGCGGGGGAGGGAGGGTGCACCTAGCCACTGCGGGGGCACAAAATTTAAGCTCTGGCCCTCCCCAGCGCCCAGCACAATATAGGAAGCTGTCTTTTCTCGCTCTCCCCTGCACTCTACACACTGATACAGAGGTTGGGGGACCGAGGGGAGCGAGGCTGGCTATGTAGCCTCTTGAACTACTTGCCTCCCCTGAACTACCCAGAGAGTCAACCTCAGTCCCTGTAAATCCTCACTTCAGCTTTTATCCAGGAACGAAACCTCCCACCTCTTTCTGAGGGAGGCTGACCTGCAAATCGCAGGGTAACTGGCCCTTCCCTGGAGACCACATTAGATATAGGGGCCCGTGGGACCTTAGTGGGTCTTGTAGGAAACTTCACACCATTTCTTTCTACAGACAAGATGACACAAAAGTTCTCATCTCTGGAAGGTGCACACACCACCTATCAAGGAAATACAAATTAAAGATGCAATCTCCTGGCAACCCAGAAAGCCTCCTACAAAAGTGGAAGGGAAAGAAATCCTAAATAACTACTAACCAGAATGTGATGTTCAGCAAGCTATCAAGAGATTGCAAAGAAGCCGGGCAGTGGTGGCGCACGCCTTTAATCCCAGCACTTGGGAGGCAGAGGCAGGCGGATTTCTGAGTTCGAGGCCAGCCTGGTCTAGAGAGTGAGTTCCAGGACAGCCAGGGCTACACAGAGAAACCCTGCCTCGAAAAAACAAAAACCAAAATCCAAAAAAAAAGAACCAAAAAAAGAGAGATTGCAAAGAGAAATAACTCTCCCCATTTCATGTAGCCAAGCAGAAAGTTCCCCCATTAGAAACACTGTACATGGATTGTACATGGATGGACCGATGGATGGATGGATGGATGGATGGATGGATGGATGGATGGACAGAAAGACAAATGAAAACCCTGACTTCACACAAAGTCCATCCAAGTCTGGTGATTATGGTGGCTACCTATGTTTAATGTCCTTATTCAAATGAAAACCCCCTTTTCCCTGTGAATAAGACCTCAAGTAGGTAGGAAGGTAATCTGCTATTTTTGGAGCCAAGCCCAACTGAAGTTAGGCTAGGACACTGTGGCAGAAACTGGGTCATAAGGCACTGACTTCCTTGCTGGTTACATTTCTAAGAGATGCTTCAGGAGATCTTGTGAAAACACTTTAGGGGAGGAAAACTGAAGAAGGACTTAGTTTGCTTCTGAAAGGATTTACAAGCATTAGTTATAAGGCAGGTCAGTCTCTAAAAGACCAGGCTTTTACAATAAGAGGGAGCTGAGGAAGGATTTCTGCTTCTTTTCAACAGGAACAACTAAACAGTTTTCTCTCCTTAGCGTTGGTTTGGGACTGCCCTCACACAGCCTTGCCTTCCCCTCCCCTTTCCTGAAGGACAGAAGCACCTGCCTGCAAGGACAAAGTTGATCTCAGGGGAGGACCCTCACCAGCCATGGCACCACTGCTCCCTTGAAATCTGTCCCCAAGAAAGCCAGGCCTTTGTCAAGCTGGTTGGAACATGCTGGAGGAGAAACAAATATTTAGATATTTGTCACGAGTGGTTTTTGTTTTCACTCAACTTTTTCTTAAAGTTTTCAAAACTCCAGGAAAAAGACATTAGCAGTGTTCAGGCTCCAGAGTGTTCACCATTGCATGAAAGATCATGAAGGAGAAGCCAGACATGAAGGAATTGGAGGAGGAGAGGAAGGGTGGGAAGGATGTAGATGCAGGTGCAGTGTGTGTGTGTGTGTGTGTGTCGGTCTCCATGTGCATGTTGCCCCACGATATCCTCAGATAAATGAGTGTGCAACCTTTAGAATGACATTTGCATAGACCACACTCAGCATTTCTTCCCATATACTTTAAATCACCTTTAAATTATATAATATAGTGTAAATACTATATCAATTTTTTTATTTTTAGAGAGAAGGCCTCATTGCATACCCTTCCCTAAACTGAAACTCTAAAGGCATGCACCACCATAGCCTGTTTTCAATAATTTTTTTAAGACAACATCTCTATACAGCACTGGCAGTCCTGGAACTCACTATGTAGAACAGGCTAGCTCAAAACTCATAGAGATCCACCTGCCTCTGTACAACCACACCCGACTCAATGCAATTTGTTAAAATATTTTTTAAGTAAGGCTAGGACAGTGTTTCTCAGCCTGTGAGTTGCAACCCCTTTGGAGTCAAAGGACCCTTCACAGGGGCCACATATCAGATATCCTGCTATCAGACACATTGTGATTCATAACAATAGCAAAATTACAGATATAAAATAGCAACAGAACAATTTTGTGTTGGAGTCACAACATGCGGAACTGTATTAAAGGGCCGTAGCATTAGGAAGATTGAAAACCACTGGGTTAGCAGCAGAACAGAGGCTGCAGAATCTGCAGGTGCTGAGAGCCAGCTGTCCATAGTTTTGCTGAAGCACTTGAAAGCTAGCCAAAATAAGCCTAACTCAGGAAGACAAAGATCAAATGTCTCGTCTCATACGTGGAAACTAGACTAAAAAAAGATATAAAAGTAGAAAAGCTGTTTGTAAAGAGGAAGGGAATCAGTGGGAAATGGAGACAGGGCCTGAGAGGGCCCTGAGGACATGAATGACCACAATACATTACAGACGTGTATGAGAGGGTCATAATGAAAACATTATTTTGTAAAACTAACATGCTAACAAAGCTTGGTGTGGTAGCATATTACCCAGGATTTGGGCAAGTCATGGCAGCAAGATTAAGTTCAAGGCCAACCTAGTCAGTATAGTAAGAACCTGTCTCAAAACAAACAGCCATGGAGGCATGGTGTGGTAGTTTAAATGAGAATGGGCTCCCATAAGCCATAGGCTCATAAATTTGAATACTGGTTCACAGCTGGTGGAACTCTTTGGGAAGAATTAGGAGATAAGGCACTGTTGGAGGAAGTGTTTCACTGAGGTAGCCTTTGAGGACACAAAAGTCCATGCCATTCCTAGTGAGCTTTTTGCTCTCCCAGCACATCTGTCCCCATCTCTCCCCATCTCTCCCCATCCCCCGCTCCTGCCACTCCCTGCCTTGTGCTTGTGGATCAGATGTGAGCTCTCAGCTACTGCTCCAATGCCATACCTGCCTGCTCCCTATGCTCCCTGACATGATGGTCATGGACTTACCCTCTGAAACTGTAAGCAAGCTCCCAACTGCTTTCTTTTACCCATTGCCTTGGTCACTGTGTCTGTTCACAGCAATAGAGCAATGATGAAGACACCTGGCAATGTAGTTCAGCGAGTAAAGGGACTTGGTGCCAAACCTGATGACATGAGTTCATTACCTGGCACCCACAGGGTGGAGGGGGAGAACTGACTCTCACAAGTTGTCCTCTGACCTCTACATCAGTGCAATGGAATTCACAACACACACACTAATTAATTAATTAATTAATTATAGATGCTAATAAAAATAATAAAACCAAAATCAGCCAATTGGAAAACAACAGAAATATAATAAATTCTAGAAAACATGCAATTTAAAAACAAACAAACAAAACATTGTGGTCTTTAAACCCATCAGTGTGCCCCTCTGAAATAACTGAACTCTTTAATGGATGGATTCAGAGTTTCTCAAATACCTGAGGTAATAAAGCTGCACTCCTGAAATGTTTTCAAGGAAGGAAGAAGCAACAGAGAAAATGCCAGGATAGACTTGGGGCTAATTTTCTGCTTTGTGCTCTACAAAGTCCAACCAGTCCAAAGGACTAGGGCTCTGAGAAAGAAAAAGCAGAAGAGAGGGAGAAGATGAGAAGGTGAGGCAGCAGGGGACTGATCAGGAATGAAGTCCCAGACAAGATTAGTGCTGTCTAAGGTCACTTGAACTACAAGAGAGAACACATCAGACAGGGACCTGTGAGGTCAAAGCCCTGGAGGCAGAGCAGAGCTTGGAGTGACAGCTTGGTAGGAGGGTGTAGTAGAAGGTGTGAGAGAGGAGCAGCCACCAAGGCCAAGGAAGGAGTGGGGCAGGGAGGACTTTAAGCAGAGAAGTAATACAACCTGATTTCTTAGATACCTGGTTGCCTGGAGGAAAGGACTCAGTGGATAACAAGCTCTCAAAGCTGATGAACGCTTTCAGTAAAGCAGCAGGACGCTTGAGCCGGGCAGTGGTGGCGCACGCCTTTAATCCCAGCACTTGGGAGACAGAGGCAGGCGGATTTCTGAGTTCGAGGCCAGCCTGGTCTACAGAGTGAGTTCCAGGACAGCCAGAGCTATACAGAGAAACCCTGTCTCGAAGGAAAAAAAAAAGACTACAAATGCTGGTACGGATGTGAGGAGAGGAGAGACCTTCATACACTGTCAATGGAAGTGTAAATTGGTGCTGCCACTGTGCCAATCAGTCTGGGTGTCTCTCAAAAACCCAAAGATGTGGGTAAACGGGGGTGCAGCGGTGAAAGATCCTGGAGGCTTCCCACATGCAGGAGGAAGGCTAAGGTTCCTGAAGGCTGGAAGCTTTGGCAACGACAGGCCCCAATGATACAAGGAAGTCCTTGGTTCCAAAAGGGTTTATTGTCATGGCGATGGTAGATGGATCTGGATGTAGCCCCCTCCCCACACCCCCAAACTCAGGGCAGACCTGAGTTAAGTAGGGAGGGAGAAAGGGGGAGGTTCTGGGGAGGAATGCTTAATTGGCTCCGCCCTCTGACCTTCATTAGTATGTAAATCTCTAGGGCCTGAGGCCTGTAGTCACACCCTCTACCTGTGCACTTTGGGAGGGGCTGTAATGGCCTATGTGACTGAACAATGTAGGTCTATGGAGATTGGACTGCTTGTTAGGACCCTGAGTTCTGGGGATGTGGCCGAACTCCTGCCGTTTCTCCCTTGGAGTCTTGGGGTTCTAGGCCCATGCCCAGCCAAGAACCAGGATACCCTTACGCAGTCCCACACAAAGAGACAGCCACCACACAACCCAGCTGCACCACTTCTAACCAATACCCCCAAGAACTCTACATTCTACTACAGAGATATTCATACACCCATGCTTATTGCTGTTCTAGTCATAATAATGAAAACAGCCTAGATGGACTCCCACTGAGGAATGGATAGTGAAATGCAGTACATATACACAGTGGAATTTTACTCAGCTATACAAGAAAATGAATCATGAAAATTGTAGGTAAATGAATGGTACTGGGGAAAAAAAAAAAACCAGTATACTGAGTGAGGTGAGCCAGGCCCAGAAAGACAATCACATATTCTCTCTCATATGTGGATCCCAGCTTCTCATCATTTGTCATGTGTGCTTAGTCTGGAGTAATATGGAGGCCGGGAAACTACAGGCAGGCCACTGGGACAGGTGCATTAAGGGGATCCAAGGAGGTAGAAAAGGAAAGTAAAAGGGTTACTACCGGGAGGAGAAAGACTCAAGAATAGAGGTAGGTAGGGGTAGGAAATGAGCAGATGGTCAAAGGCTTAGCCAAAATGAAGGATGCTTGAAAACACTGTGGAAGCCTATTTTTTGTTTTCCAACCAAAGAAACAAAATTGGTTAGCAGAGACAATAGAACACAGGCCACTTGAAAGGAGACAAAAGGAATGTTTGAGGTTAAAAATTTAGGTGGAACCAGGGCTATTGGGGAGAAAACAGGGTAGGGGTAGGTTATTCAAAACTCAGGATACATAAAGAAACCTTATGGAAACCCACTAGTTTGTAAGCTAGTTTTTAAAAACATAATAAATGTTTAAAAGAAGGAATTTGAATAGAAGTAACCAGCCAAGGTGGACAACATTGCTCCCAAAGGCATGAGTTATTAAATGAAAATCTCAGTACCAGGCGCAAGATACCTACCTCTGTGAGTTGCTAGTCAGCAAGGCTGCAGAGATGCCCAAAACAACACAGGCTATCACCATTGCTCTCAGCATTCCAATAGGACTAGCCGGGTAAGGCATTACAGAAATGGGGGCGGGGTCTCTAGTGCTGCAGACACTGCTCATGTTTGTGGGAAATGTAAACAAAATGTATTATATTTTCTATCAAAGGATTAAATAAGATATAACTCCACTTTAATAACATTGTAAAGAAGCCACTTAAAAATTTTCAAATTCCTCTGGGTCAGCACTTCTTGAAATCAAAATATATGCTCAAGTTTCATTTCTCCCGAGGACATGTGCTGTTCTGTATGCTAGAATGTTAGCTCCAGTTCAGACCACTCAGTAAGGCAAGGAACCCCTTTCATTAGGATTAAAAGCCCAGCAGGACCCCTTCCCCATCTGGGTGCATGTGCTTGCTTAAGTGTGGCTAGGCTATTAGAAAAATGTTTGAGTGCTTGGGTTTGGATCCTCAGGACCCGTGGACTCTAAAATCAGGGTGCAGTAGCATACATCTGTAAACCCAGCATTGGGGAGTGGGAGACGGAGACTAGCAGATTCCTGGAGCTCACTAGCCAGTCAGTCCAGCTGCTTTAAGAGAGACCCTATCTCAAGGTAGATAGCCCAAGGAAGATACAGACACTGACCTCTGTACATATGTACACATACATGAACATGTGAACACATACATAAACTGCTCATGATTGAAACGGCAAACTTTATTCTAACTTTATTATAAATGTATTCTATATTTATTAATTTTAATAACATTTTAAGTCATTCTTTGAAGTTTTTATATATTTATACAATACATATTTATCATATCCATCTACCCATACCACTCTAAAATTCCTCCTAGTGTCCCCACCTGTCTCTCTCCCAACTTCGTGTCTTTTTTTAACTGTAATTAATGACCCCAAGTTCATTCAGTGCTACCCATATGATCTTGGGGTGAGGAAGCTCCACTGGGGCATGAGTAAGAAGAAAGAAAGAAAGAAGTGAAAGAAAGAAGAAAGAAAAGTGACTCACTCTCCTTCAACAGTTATCAACTGATAACTGCTTCTCTATTGGGGTCCCTCCCCTCCATACTGGAATGTTGGTGGGCTTGATTTTGTGCAGGTAACCACGACTATTATGTAAAATCAACACCCTAATTTTACAAATCCCAACGTGCTGGGTATCGAAATCCAAGTCCTCAGTTACTTTACTGAGCCATCTCCCAGCCCTATTTTGTTTTCTGAGACAGTGTCTTATGCATCCTCCTGCACCTATTTCTGGAGTGCTGGGATTGCAGGCATGCACAGACACCACGCATGTTTGTGACTACATCTCTGTGGCCTTCTGCATATCCACGATATTGAGCAATGATCACCACTACCCATCTCTAGACTGTCATGGGAAACAAACTTCTGAACTCATGAAGCAAACTCCCCTTCCAAACCCTCTCATCATGTGCAAACCTCTATTCTAATTCCTGTATATTTTAATTTTACCTTTCTAGTGTTTCTTATAAGCAAAATTATAGTTATCTGACTTTTGTGTCTTGTTTCACTAAGAAAAATGTGTGAAGGTCTCATTAATGTTGTAGTATGTGATGGCATGTCAATCCTTTTTAATTCTTATACATAGTTCAGATAGAAAGATAGATAGATAGATAGATAGATAGATAGATAGATAGATAGATAGATAGATAGATAGATAGATATCCCACTCCCATTCATCTGGTGTTGATGGAGGCACGATTTTGCTAAAATATCTGATTTCAACCCTATGCTAAAGCCAGAGCAGTGACTCCCTGAAGCCACCAGAGGACGCATAGGGACCATGGGGCCGGTGCTCTAGCAAAAGCTGTTTGTGGAAGAACCAGAAGCCTGGTTTCCGAATTTTAAGTAAGGACAGACTCCTGCTTGTGAAAGAGAAGCTGGCCAGGTCTGGACGTGGGCCAGAGAGGTAACCAATCTTTCAAATCTGTTAATTGGATTCAATTGGAGGAAAAAAGCATGGAGATCTATGCGGGAGAAGCTATCCATGTAATCCTGATCCAACACCACACCACACCCCCAAAATGGAAAGATTCCACCAACCACCCACAGCTTTTCTGCAAGCTGTCCTCCAGTGTGAGCCGCCCCCAGCGGGAGCTCGGAGAGGAGGATGGGAGAGTAAATCCAGCAAGGATTGAGCTTGGTTCCTGCCTTTTCCCAGCAACCATGCTGTGTTCAACCTGTGGCTTGAATGTTTCACAGAGAAGGAAACTGAAGCATGGTGCTGTTACTACAGTGTCCAGAGCAAATGCAAGAGGTAAGGTCTGCATGCCACCCAGTGGCTCACTCAAACTTCTCCAAGCCCATTGACTGGGTTTCTCTGTAATGTACATCTGGGGCTTCATTCCACACTTCATCACAGAATGGTATATGGCCCTAGAGACTGGTCCACAGGGCCTCTGTTATGATGCCCTGGCTTGTTTTTTTGGCAGCCTCCGCACATGGGCCAGAATTTCCACCAGTGTAAACCTCTCCACTTTTCTCACATGTACTAGCACTGAGACAGCTCTCCCCCACTGCAGTCCTGTGCAGCTGGGTCTTTGGATCTGAGTGCAGGAACTGACATTTATCCCTGTCAGATTCATCTTGTTCAGTGACAAACATTTGTTCAGTGCCTACGCAGTACCAGGTGCTGGTACTGAAATGAGAGACATGTCCCCTGCCCTTAAGAAGCTCCCACTGACATCAATCCTGTCAATAGCCACCAGTTACTAAGGATTTATTCTGTGCCAGGCACACAAGGCTAGTATAACCATGAGTTGTCTCTGACCCTCACAACACTGCAGTGTAGGTGGCATTGTCTGAATTTTACAGATGGGAAAGCCAAAATTCAGAAAACTTATGTGGGCTGGAGAGACTGCTATCTTGGTAAGATGCCTTCTGTGCAAGCATGAGGACCTGGGTTCAGGTCTCCAACACCCACATAAAAGGCTAAGCACAGCTTCTGAGGAAGCAGATAGGTGGATTCCTGAAACGCATTGGCCAGTCAGGCTGAATCTCTGAGCATCGAGTTCAGTGACAGACCTTGACTCAAAGAAAGAAAGAAAGAAAGAAAGAGAGAGAGAGAGAGAGAGAAAGGGGAAGGAAGGAGGGAGGGAGGAGGGAAGGAGAGAAGGAAGGAAGGAAGGAAGGAAGGAAGGAAGGAAGGAAGATAGGTGCTGGAGAGATGGCCTATTAGTATCAATTAAGAGTACTTTCTCTTCCCGAGGACCCAGGTTCAAGTCCCATTTTCATGTGGCAGCTCACAATTATTCATAATAACACTGTGGTTTACAGATACACATAGGGGCAAAATGTTCATATGCATAAATACATTTTAGCTTTTTTTCAAATGAGTAACGGTGAACAGTGGTTGAGGAACGATACCTGTGCTGATAAGTAATTTTGTCAGCTTGACACAAGTGCGAGAGAATCTTAACTGAGAAAATGCCTCTATAAGGCTGGTCAATAGCCAGGTCTGTTGGGCATTTTCTTGGTTAATAGTTGATGTGGGAAATCCTAGCAAACTAGGGGTGATGCCACTCATGGGTAAGTTGTCCTAGGTTATATAGAAAAGCAGGCTGAGCAAGCTACGGGAGGTAAGCCAGTAAGCAGCACTCCTCCATGACCTCTGCTTCAGCTCCTGCCTCCAGGTGTCCTGCATTGGGTTCCTGTCCTGACTTCTCTTAAATAATAACTACAGCCATAAGGAGAAACCTTTCCTCCCCAAGTTGCTTTATCATGCTGTTTATCACAGCAGTAGAAAGCAAGCTAAAACAATACATGTGGGGCAGTGGGCTGTAAAAGGTATTCTGGTTCCCTGTTGAGCTAAGGCTAGAAACCCTATGACCCTGAAGGGATGGTAGGCGTTTTGCCTGTTCCCAGGCACGAGGACACAGCTCTCCATAGATTTGTGGCCATCAGTCACATATGGGCAACGCCCCAGACCCATCCACAAGTAGGTTCAAGACAGATAGATCTCCGTTTTAATGAGGTACCTGAAGGCTTGGAGACTTAGCCAATGAGCCTTCCTTCTCAGACACTCCTCCTTACAAAAGGTATTTAACCTCAGGCCCACTCTGAGAAGGGAGGTACGGTTTTACTCATTCACTTTCCACCATGATAATAAATGTCTTAAAACCATCTTTTCTCCTGGATCTGCTGTGGGGTTGCCAGGGAGAAGGCCTTCGCCTACAGAGCCACTCCCATAGAAGGCCTCTCTGCACTCCTAGCCACCAAGCCCAAGCCTGCTGCCCACCGAGCCAAAGACATCCCCTCCCCCAGCGCCCCACCTCCCACTGCAGGACTAGCCAGAGATCCCCTTTTATTCAGCCTGGCCCCAGGCTAGAAGCCTGCGAGCCGGACTCTGTTCTCAGCTCTTCCTGGGTACACAAGAGCCTGAGGACCAGACTGCCCCCAGGCTTCTTGAAGGTCCAGGGACCCCAGAGCCAACTTGTCGGTCCTGCACCTCAGACTACGCCTGACACTGGCCCTGCGACAGCATGGGGTAAGCGGGGTCAAAACTCCGGCCTCCTGCCTCCCCAGCAACTGTGCCCTATGGCAGAGCAGACGTGGGACCATTAACCCTACAAAACACACACACACACACAGGTATGTGACAGGCAGGCAGTAGGTGTAGCTCAGTGGCCAAACACATGCCTAGCTTATGTGAAGCCCCAGCTCAATTGTCCTCCGGGGGGGCGGGGGGGGGATGTTAACTGACTGTCGGAAGTGATATTGCTACAAAGTAGCAGTACCCAACACTTTCATTGCTTTGGATTCTGATTCCTCCTCCCCACTTAGACTCCCTCTATCCTGGCTTTGGGTTCTCACCGAACTCAGATAAAGTTTACTTATCTGACTCTCATCAACAGTGTTATAGAAACTGGGCTGAGCTCAGAGCCTTGAGGTGCAATAGCAGCCCCTGGTACACCATTAATGGTGAAAGATCGTGTCTTCAGCTATTCGAATTTACCAACCGGATGCCACATGATGCTCTACCACCCTCAGCTCCAGTCTCAGATGCTCTTCCTTGTTCAAGAAACTGTGTATCTGGACCCTCTGACCAAGTCCTCCACATATAGACTCCAAGCTTTGTCTGGCCCTTGTGTTCATTATACTCAAATTGCACCTGCCAATCTCCCTCACAAGGACCCCCTCCCTTTCCAAAAGGAAAGCCTGAGGCCTAGGGACAATTGAGTTGGTTTGGAGCATCTCCCCTAGCATCTGTGGCTTCTTCTCTATGGTACCATCTGCTCCTGACAACTCAACCCATCTTGATCACTCAGCTCCTCTGCCACTGACTTCACTGAGGGAGACAAAGCAAGCCGGTGCACCAGCCTTGCTAGAATGCAAGGCAGGCTAGGAAAATGCACTGTTTAGTGGAAGAGACTTCTCAATAAACTTCAAGCTTCCAGTCAGGACCCAAGACACTAGGACACCACAAATCTCCATAGAATATGGGTTTACCACCTCCCAATGCTCACAGAAGTGTCCACCCTTCTCACAGCTCCCATCAGACCACTGTCACTGTGCCCATTTTACAGCCGAGGATTTGAAGGCCCAACAGCAAGATCCAGAGCTGATCTTTGCCTCTGCTAAGCTTACATTTTGAAAACAATCCAGGGCTTCCAGGCCCCCAAAAGGATAACATAGAGCTGAACTCTGCTATAAACATACCCCACAGGCAAGGAAGGTGACTCCCCCCCCCCCACTTTTTTTTAAAGATTTATTTATTTTATGTATGTAAGTACTCTTTTGCTGTCTTCAGACACACCAGAAGAGAGCATCAGATCCCATTACTGTTGGCTGTGAGCCACCATGTGGTTGCTGAGAATTGAACTCAGGACTTCTGGAAGAGCAGCCCACGCTCTTAACCGCTGAGCCATCTCTGCAATCCCATCTTTAATCATAAAAAGACTCTCAAAACATTGTCTAAAAGCCTCCCATTTAGACTTTTGTCCCCAGATATGTCTATTAAACATGAAACTACCAGATGCCTGTCATGAGGCTGAAGATGACATGTATGCCACAGTCAGGCCTTGTTGTCACAGCCTATAGTCCACAGGAGGAAGACCAGTGACAAGCAAGCACATGACCTCAAGCATCTGAGGGTGCTATAAAGACCATATTGTAGCACATAGAAAGATGGAGATAAGAGCTATAAGGCCTCTCTGAGGAAGTGACATTTGAGGAGCTAAAATGGAGCTGGCCTTGGGGCCAAGGAACATAAAGATGTCAAGGAGTGTAGTCCAGTGCCAAATCCACCCACTCCTACTGTGGATATCATCCCAGGGAGGATTGGAGACCCTTAGGATGCCTGCCACCTGGCACAGACTCTACGGTTCCCGTTCTCTCCATCTTCCTTCTATGGGTTTGTGAGCCCCTAAAGTGATGTGGTATCTGTTAGTATTCAGTCTAAACTCCACCTCCACAGTTACCTGGCAACAGCCAGGTAGGCCTGACCCACTATAAAAGGGGATGCTTGCCCCCTCCTCTCTCTCTTGATCTCTTGATCTCTTGCCTCTAGCTTCTCTCTGTCCCCTCACCCCTCCTCCTTCCCTTCCCCCTCTCCATGTAGTCATGGCTGGCCTCTACTCTACTTCTCTGCTCTCTCTCTCTCCCTCTCTCTTTCTTCTCTTTCTCTCTCTGCCTCTACCACCCTCCTGGCTCCCCTCCCCATGCCCTGAATAAACTCTATTCTATGTTATACCGCTGTGTGACTGGTCCCTCAGGGGGAGGAGATGCCTCGGCATGGGCCTGCTGAGAGTGAGGCCCCATACCTCTCCACACACCCACTGAACATACTGTCTTTATCTCTTTATCTTTTTATAAACACATCAGTATCTTCTTCATTCTTCTGCCCATTTCTTCAGAAAGCCCAGCCCAGGTGCTGAGTAAATATTTAAGCAGGCCTTTATTACACCTAACAAGATGAAGCTATACCATGTACAATCACAAACATGCTATATTTAGCCAGGTCATAATTAAGCCTGACATGATAGAAGCATCCACAAACACATTATAAGTTATATGAACTTGGCAATATCCCTTGGAGGACATTCTTTTAGTATCTCAAACTTAAATATGACAACCACTGAGATTCTCTTAATTGGTGTTACATTACTTCATAAAGAAACTGAGGAGGTGAAGAGACAGCTACAGTGGTTAACAGCACTTATTCTTGCAGAGGACTCAGGTTCAGTTCCCAGCATCTACATGGTGACTCACAGTCATCCTAACTCAAGTTCTAGAGATCTGACTTCTTCTGACCTCTGTGGGCAGTGTACACAGAATGCACATATACATACATACAGAGAAAACACTCATACACATAAAATAAAAATAATTTTTTTTAAAAAAAGGAGAAATTGAGGAAAGAAAACACAAATATCTGTACACATTCCTAACAAAATACGACAGAAACATTTAGATCAATTATAATCTTCATTTCTGTAACTGGTCGTGCAGCCTTAGCTTGTATTTATAACTACCTTCCTCTACCACCATTCTGTATTTCCTCCACCCTCAGCAGGCACCTCAGTAGGTCTAGCACTGTTCACGGAGAAGTGACCCATGCTATCATTTATGAAGCCTAAGCCCTTTGTCTCATGCTTGGATTAGGTTGATGTAGTTTCCCAATTGACTTTAATCACAAGGACATGGTAGCACCAAGAGATGCCCTTAATGATCTCCTGGATTCCAGACATAAATTTTCTTACCTCCATTGTAGAGAAGCAATCCAATTTCCCCTTGGTAATCTGGATCAATCACCCTTCCTAACCCTGTTATCCCTTTCTTAGCCTGTTGGCTTAAGGACACTGAAGTCCAAAGTGGCCAGGGGGACATCTGAGCTTCCAGTTCAATGGAATATTTGTTGTGGCTCCCGGCAGGAGTGCTCCCTGCTCTGGAACTAAGTTTATAGAGCAGCAGAACTTAAGGTTGTGGGAACAGGAAACATACTTTTCCCTAGTGGGTCACTAGGGGTGATAGTGTGTGGAACTATTCCCTTTTCCACCCCTTGATTCCTGGACCCATGGATCCTGGATATAGGAGAAAGCATACCATATATTGGATGCTGATTCTACGCATATATCACTTTCTCGAAAACCTGCCTAAGACTTCCAGGCTGCTACCACCTAATTGACACTATAATTGTGTCTTCCAAAGACCATTCCATCTTTCTATTAGGCTAGCTGCTTCAGGAACATGGTAAGACCAATAGATTCTATTCTATAATTATAGGCCCACTATCACATTTCCCTGGCAGTGATGCACATTCCTTGGTCAGAAGCAATAGTATATAGAATACCATAAAGTGGATATGGCATTCTGTAAGTCCACAGATGGTAGTTTTGGCAGAAGAATTACATGCAGGAAAGGTATAGTGGTTTGTATATGCTTGGCCCAGGGAGTGTCACTATTAGGAATTGTAGCTTGTTGGAGTAAGTGTAGCCTTGTTAGAGGAAGTGTGTCACTTTGGGGGTGAGCTTTGAGACCCTCCTCCTAGTTGCCTGGAAGTCAGTAGACTTCGCCTAGCTGCCTTCTGATCAAGATGTACGACTCTTGGCTCCTCCTGCACCATGCCTGCCTGGGTGCTGCCATGCTCCTTCCTTGATGATAATGGACTGAAACTCTGAACCTGTAAGCCAGCCCCAATTAAATGTTGTCCTTTATAATAGTTGTTGTGAGGTTAAGAGCACTGACTGCTCTTCCAGAGGACCTGAGTTCAATTCCCAGCAACCACATGGTGGCTCACAACCATCTGTAATGGGATCCGATGCCCTCTTCTGGTGTATCTGAAGACAGCTATAGTGTACTCATATTTATAAAATAAATAAATCTTTAAAAAAAAAAAGAGTTGCTGTGGTCATGGTGTCTCTTCACAGCAATGAAAACCCTAAGACAAAAGGCACATCCATAAGCAGAATAAATATATACTTCAGTAAGGACAAGCATTGTCCTTTCCATGGAGGAAGTAGCCTAATGTAGTCAACCAGCCACCAGGTAACTGGCTGGTCATCCTGGGAAATGGTGCTATATCTGGGACTCAGTGTTGGCCTCTGCTGTTGACAGATCTGGCACTCAGAAGCAGCAATGGCCAGGACAACCTCTGTGAGTGGCAAGTCCACGTTGTCAACCCCATCTCTATCTGCCACCATGGCCACTTTATTCATGAGATCATTGGAAAATGACAGGAATGGCTGGGGAAAAGAGCTGACCAGAACAGAAGAGGCCATCTGATCTACTTGATAACTGAACTCATCTGCAAAATTTACCTTCTGGTCAGCATTTACGTGGCACATAAGTATCTTCATACCTTTTGTCCAATCGGAGAGATCTATCCACATACTTCTTCCCTAGATGTCATTCTCACCAATTTTCCAATCATGCTTTTTCCAAAGTCCCTGACCATTGGTTACAGCCCATGAATCTATTTCATGTCTGGAAACACTATGATTGATTAGCCAGTACCAAAGGTCCATATGTGTCATGCCTAAATAAAATTCACTTTGCCTGTGCTGCCACTACAGGTTAGACAATTAGGGACATTGTTTTGTCTGTGCTGCCCATTATAATAACTACAATCACCTTGCTTTTGGCAGTTCAGTGCTGCCACCTGGGCCCTGCTACTTTGAGACCCAATTAATTTATCCAACTCAGCAGCAATGTCTCTAACCCTTAGGTCTGGCACAAGGAAAAGGGCAACAACAAAGCTCTTCAAATGTGCTGGTGCCCCTCTCACCAGTTTGTGTCTTAGAGGATTAGTGAATGGAGTGTCTTCTGGGACTTCCCATTGTGGATTAGGTTTTACACGGTGTATCTACTCTAGCACTGCAATTTCCCTTAAAATCCCATCATCAACACTAAGCCAAAGGATAGCAGGATCTCCAACTCCTTTTCAGAAGGCTATCTTCTGATAAATGCCTCAACCAACCATTCAAACATTTGACCCTTTTAAACTGTGTGAAATTCCATATTAAACCTAGAATTTCCATTCAGAGGATCCATGTCAATAAACTGAGTCTGATCCAGTTTCATGTTTCTACTTCCACTATCCCACACTCTTAAAATCCATTCCCACACCTATTCTCCAGATTTTGCTTGAATGAATTCACAAACTCATTAAGCTCCTTAGTAGTGAACTAAGGAGCTTACACTTATGAACTACACTTTTTATCTCCCCTCTAGGAGTCTGTTTAACCTTAACTCTGATTATAGGTCTAATGGTAACTATGGGTGGGCCCTGAAGGACATCAGTAATTGTCTTGCCTGACATTCTTCTCAGAGAAAGTCAGTGCTAGATTAGCAGACAATGAAGGATTAATTCCCTCAATTAAAGATGGAAAAGGCAATATTTCAGGGCGTGGAGATGGGAGCACATCTTCTGCTGAGGGTGGAGAGACTACTTCCTCAGGTGAGAGGAATCCTTGAGAATCTGATGTTTAAAGTTCTCAGCTTCAGTGGGGTCCTCCTACACATCTCCATCCCAAGTTACAGGGTTTCATTCTGTACCAATTAATGTCCTTGCTTTTACTGCCAACACCATCTGAAGCTGGGTTTTGAATTTTCACTGTAATTCAGCCAACCTTAAAATGAAGGCTTCAGTTTGATTTTCTGCACCTTGAGCTCTGTGGCTGCTGAAGAGAAGATTCTCTTCCAGGGCATACTTAGAAGCCTCTAGACTGTTTATGTGCATCTGGAGCTGTCAGTCTTATCTGTGAGTTCCTTGTCCCTCACCATATTCTGAGATGCTAGAAGATGCTAGAAGTTAATCTTATCATGGAGCTCACTCCTTTCCCTCTGTCAGTGATGCTAGGAGCAACCTACCAGCATCATCATTTTCGTTATTTTTCTACAAACTGTCAAAAGTGATATATAGAGAGTCAGCAAACCTGTTGTCTCTCACAGCTGATGGGTCAAATGTATTTGTTTCCTTACCTTTGTAAAATAGTTCACCCCATGGGCTTTCAGCCTCTCCAAGCTTCAAGAAGAGGTTTCAGTAACTGTAAGTGTTGGCGAATTGTAAAGCCTATTTCAGATACTTTTTAAATATTTATTTATTTATTTATTTATTTATTTATTTATTTATTTGAGTGCACTGCAGCTGTCTTCAGACACACAGTAGAAGAGGGCATCGAATCTCATTACAGAGATGGTTGTTAGCCACCATGTGGTTGCTGGGAATTGAACTCAGGATCTCTGGCAGAGCAGTCAGTGCTCTTAACTGCTGAGCCATCTCTCTAGTCCCCCAGATACTTTTAAAAGTTATCCTTATACTTCTTGTTCTACAATCACTTCCAGTACCAAAATCTGAGGTAGTCAGGGTTCTCTAGAGAAACAGAACTTATAGAAAGAGTTTATAGAGAGAGAGATTCAGTGTGTGCTTAGAGAGAGAGAGAGAGAGAGAGAGAGAGGAGAGAGAGAGAGAGAGAGTGTGCTTTTATAAGAATGACTTACAGGCTGTGGTCCAGCTAGTCCAACAATGACTGTCTACCAACAAAAGATTAAAGAAACTAATAGTGGTTCTGCCTGTGAAGCTGGATGTCACAGCCAGTCTTCAGTATACACTGGAATCCCAAAGAAGTTGGCTCTAATGCCAGTGAAGGAGTGGACTTCCCATCAAGAGCAAGCAGGCACAGAGAGCAAGTTTCCTTCTTCCATGTCCTTTAAATAAGCTGCCAGCAGAAGGCATGAACCAAATTAAAGGTGAACCTTCCCATCTCAGAAGATCCAATCAAAAGTGGGTCTTCCCACTTCAAACATTTAATTAAGAAAAAAATCCCTCACAGATGTGTCCAGCTAGTCAGGTTTTAATTCATTTCAGATGTGGTCAAGTTGACAACAAAAATGGCCTTCACAGCCAGCAAGAAGGAGGCTCAAGAACATGGCTAAGGCAATACACAGTCCTACCTTTCTCTCCAAAGAATCACTCCATGGAGCCGGTGGCCCCATAAGTGGTAGAAACAGAGAAGGCGATGGGATTCCAGAAGGTAGGAGGAAGGGTCGCCTACACAATTGGAAAATTTTCACACACAAAAAAAAGTCCAGATTTCTAGCTATTTTTAAAATATCTGAGGATCTGGCAACTCAGAGCCTGCATATCCCCATGGCAACAGCAGCTGGTGTGGAGCAGCAGCTACCCCCATCTAAACTGGACATGTGCTTTACAGCTCTCCATGGACATAAATGCACATGCATGCACACATACTTTCTACAGCTCCTCATGGACACATTCTCCTCCCCCCCACCCCCCCACCCCCCACTCCCCACCCCGCTCTCTCTCTCTCTCTTCAGCTCTTTATGGACACCTCCCCTTCACACACACACACACAGAGAGCTTGACACAGTCACAAATAGATACAGTCACAAACACACACACACAGTGACCCAGTCACTAACACAGTTACAAACATACACACAGTCACACGTACACACACCACACAAGTCTGACCTAGCTAATTCATTCACATACCCTCAGTCCCTCACCATTGAAGTCTGCCAACCCTAGCTTAAGGTCTTTGATGAGCAGAAAACTGTGCTGGGGAAACTGAGACCATGGCACGTACTCCAGCCTGAGATCCCCTTACTTGAGTCCTTGTTTTAGTAGTGATTATTTTTGTTATGGGTTGCTGGTGGTTTTTTCTTTTTTCTTTTTTTTTTTTTTTTTTTTTTTTTGGTTTTTTTCGAGACAGGGTTTCTCTGTATAGCCCTGGCTGTCCTGGAACTCACTCTGTAGACCAGGCTGGCCTCGAACTCAGAAATCTGCCTGCCTCTGCCTCCCAAGTCCTGGGATTAAAGGCGTGCGCCACCACCGCCCGGCACTGGTGGTTTTTTCAATGTTATTTATTGTTTGTGATTCTTTAAAGAGGATTGTTTGGGTTGGGAAGTTGCGGGGTTGCTGTTTTAATTGGTTGGTTGGTCATTTTTCAGACAGAGTCTCACTATACAGGCCAGGCTAGCCTCACCCTCCTGGGTGCTAAGATTACAAGCGTGCAGCTCTGATACCAGGTTCTCTCCCTCAGCTCCTCAGGGTGCTTGCCCAGTGTAGGGACAGTCCTCACTCCCTCCAAATCCATATAAACCAGTGCTGGGCAGCCTCCATCTTCAAAGAAGAAGTGTAGTTTGTTATGGAAACCAGAAGGGGGTGACTCTCCCTGCCACACCTCTGGAGCTGCCCATGAAGAGCCATTGCTGCCTCACTCAGACACCAGGCTCTGGTTATAATAACATGATATCTATGAACACAGGTCCAGGAAAGGTCCTGTAAACCTGCGCTGTGCCACTGAGGTGAGATGAGGTCCAGACTGCTTGGCTACATGGTGGACTCAGGAAGGAATGGCTAGGCCAGAGTCTATTTATTCCAGTTGACTAGAAAGACCTCACAGGCTCCAGTCTATGCCTGGTAAGGCAGCACTCTTGCCTGCTAAGAACATTTTCTTCTCTCGTTCTCTGTAAGGCTCAGCTCTCCTAGGACCTGTTTCCTCAGGCCTGACCCTCAAACTAAGTTCCCTGTGTTTGGTTCTATGGGTTCATATACTTTACATAAGGCCACAATTATAGCCCCATCTTGCAGGTAAGAAGACTGAGGTTTAAATAGGTGATCATCACTTACCCAAGTCCAGCTAGCAAATGATAGTGTCAATACTCATAGCTAGTCCTGTGAAAGCTTCCTTCCCTAGACTGTCTCATCCCCAGGAAGTCAACTGTAGGATGGGTCTGTGGAGGAAAGGTGCTGGATTTTAAGGACAGAGAATGTCCTTTTACCCAGGTCCAGCAGGAAGACATCCCACACAAACCACTTTTTTTTTTGGAGCTACTCCAGGATATGGGCTGAATTTGGGGTCTCAAATTAATGTTCAATCCCAGGGCTGAGAGGCTCCTGCTCAGCCACTACATAAATACAGCTTCTGGCCCTTTGGGAGTTTAGCCTAACCATCCTCACCTATGAACAGTCTAAGCCGTCATGCATCGGATGCACATGCTAATTCCCCACCCTGAGTGGCTGTGGAACAGGTAGGCAGCAGCTCTGAGCAGCCAGTGTAGTCTGCCCACAAAATAAACATAAGATGTGAGAGACTCAGATGCTGAACTAAGTAAACTTGGGTACCACTGAGCCTGACTCAGTCAATCCCTCACACCCTGATTCCTCATAGGATGTGGGCTTCTAACACTCTCCTCCTCCCACTCCTGGAGGACAGAAAAGCCCAGGGGGTCTCCAGAGCCTCTGAGACTGTCACAGAGACATCCTGGCCCCAGGGCCAAGGCCACCACATTAAATAGAAACAGAGGTTCTACCCAAACGAATTCATTCATTTCTCCTCTTGGTACCCACAACCACCCTATGCTCACTACTCTCCCCATCCAACTCTACCTATGGAACTCACTGTATCCAGTCATCAAAGCCTGGTAACGCTGCTGCCACCGCCTCCAGACAGCCCATTCCTATCTAGCCCTCCAGTCTGGTCATCTTAGACATTGACCTCCCTTGGGCTGAAATGATCTCTGAAATGCTGTCCACTTAACCACATAGTTAAGTATAGTCATAGCACGGAGC
This sequence comes from Mastomys natalensis, assembly GCA_021653895.1. NCBI lineage: Eukaryota > Metazoa > Chordata > Mammalia > Rodentia > Muridae > Mastomys > Mastomys natalensis. Next base: position 36,118 of record JAJTUV010003297.1, on the reverse strand, counting down.
CTCAGATATACAAGCTCATGAAAATGTGGCTGGGAGAGAACTAGGTGAATCCAAGTCACTTAGTTCAGTACCTGAGTCTCTCACTCTAAGGGGTATCTTACCAGGCCGGCTGCCCGTGGCTGAGGCCTAACTGTTCTGTATCCACTCAGAGGTTCAAGGTGAAGACTAGCATGTGCATCCCCTGTCCAGCCACACATCTGGCCACAGACAAGCTGCTGGGATCCCTACTCCCTCTTATTCAGATTCCCTTTTCAGCAGTTCCCCTGCCTCAGAGAATTTAGATTTAGAAAGGTGACAATGAGGCTGGAAATCCAGCCTGCATTCCTTTGCATTGGACCTCAATTCCCTGCCCCCAGATGAGATGAGGACAATGGACAAGCACACACCCCTGATGAGACCTGACAGATGACAGAAGAACCTGAGCTCAGCTTCAGCTTAAAGCAGACTGAAAGAATTTAGATATCAATGAAAGAAAAGGAAGAAAAATCTATTTCCATGTCCCAAATTAAAAATGCATTGAATGTGTAAGATTTCTTAAGTACATAATTTCTTTTTTAAAAAAATCAGTTTGAACACATTAAATTTAGGATCACAGCAGGGGCATCCTGGGACAGAAGACAACAAGGACAAGAGTGAGTAAGAAAGGTGACAGAGGTGCTCATTTTGCTATCTCTCTCTCCCACCTTAGCTGGAGCACCAACTCCACTATACACTTGATGTAGAGATGTTATGTACTCAATATACTATTAAATGAGAGGTTTCTGATGCTTTGCTTTTTTTTTTTTTTTTTCAAAGCCACTTTAACTAATGAGGAAAAGAGGCCCAGGAAGAGGTGATTTTACTGAAGGTCATACAAGTCCATCATGCACAACCCTCAATAACCTTGATTCAGGATCAGGAACCCATGCACATCCGCTGGGGGCCGGGGGCGCTGCCCGGATACAGCGGCCCCTCACTGAGCTGTTGGACTATGTATACTCTGGCTCAACCCCAGCAGCCTCAGGGAAATCACCAGGCGCCTTTAAACAACATCCCACCGGGACAGGAACAGACGGACAACCCAGGCCAATTAGGAACTAGAAAAGAACATCTCTGTGAGGGTGAACACCCAGAACAGGGGGTTAGCTGCAGCAGCCCAGCTTGCTGCAAGCTTCCCAGTCAAAACCTTCCTAAAACAACCCTTTGGCGGCCTTGGAGTATAATTTAATCTTCCTTTGATGACTCCAGATCTCACCCTGCCTCAGGCCACTCGGAGAACATCAATAATTGCTGAGTCCAGGTGGTAAGCAAAGAGGAGGGGCTGGGGCAGGGTTCATCAGCTGACCCTGCCTGTGGTAGAGGGAAGAGTTGGCAGGCACTTCAGCAGGATCCCATCCTAACTTAGAGGCTAGATACCACCTTTAAGAAAGGGGCCCAGGAGGACAATGGGAGACCTCAACCAGACAAAACAGAGAACCCCAAGTGGGCCCTTCTCTGATCCCTCCCTACACACACACATACCCGAAAAAGCAGGTTGAATAGGGCACCCCCCCCAGCCCCGGGGTCCCAGGAAATAGTAACAGTCAGCTAAAAACAAGCCAGTCGTGACTTAAAAGGCAATGGAGGTTAACTAACTTTGCTAAGAAAGAAGCAGACTTCATAGAAAACTCTGGTGGTTCAAACCAGAAGCTCCAGCGAATTCTGGTAATCCTAGCACTTGAGAGGAGGCTAAGAAAGGAGGATTGCTGTGAGTCTCAAAGGCCAATTTGAACTATATAATGAGATCCTGGCTCAGTCACCCAAAAAGGGGAGGAAGGTGGAGAGAGGAGAGGGAAGAGGAGGAAGAGAGGGAAAGGGAAGGGAGGAAGGAAGGAGGGGAGAGGAGGAGGAAGAGAGGAGAGAGAGAGAGAGAGAGAGAGAGAGAGAGAGAGAGAGAGAGAGAGAGAGAATGTGTGTGTTTAGATGCTTAAGGGCAGAAATGGACTTGAAGCCACACCCCTGACCTACTTCCTGCTGGGGACCCTAAGCTAGTTACTTAACTTTTCAGTTTCCTGGCTGACAACGCTAACAGTAGGGCCTGCCATAAGTATGTCAACCAAGCTTCAAGTTGGCTGCTAGACCCTGTCTTAGACTTGTCTGTAGGAGAAAAGACTACCACATACCACAAAACTCCCTGCTCAGGTTGGCTCTTGGGCGAGACTGAATGTACTTAATTCAGTTTGTGTTGGCTTGGTAGAGTTTCTGTTTTATATAAGAAATGTACATTATTAAGTAATTAAACCATACTCATAGAAATAAATAAAGCCATCAGGACTGCAGAAAGAAGTCAAAGAGCAGGGGAGGCAATAAGTTCATAGGTAGATGGAAAAATGGTCACTTGTGTCTGAGACTCAGACAGGGATGGTCCTGGCTTTTCCAGGAGCCCAAGGCATGGTACCTCTGAGACCATAAGGACCAGTGCTTGGAACTTTCTGTCTGAGTGTGACCTAACATTCTCCATGAACCTACTCAGGAGCCACGAGGAAAAGATGGTACACTGCAAGAACGCTGCCTCTCACTCCAGAAGCACTCTCTCATCAGTCGTTCTCAGCTCCAGATCCTCTGAAGATCAACTCAGAGACTTTCTGACCCTCAGAAAATCCCTTTCCAGATTCTCTCTTAGGAAACATGCGCTGGGCCACTAAGCCCTTTGTCCAGCCAGCAACCCTCTAGGCTCAGCCATACTCCACTCCCAGCCCCCTCTCCACCCTGTCAACAGCCTTGGCTGTGGCAGCCCTTTCAGGAGAGCTGGGCTTGGTGGGTGCACAGCATTCTCACTGCCGGATGTTAATCTTCCAAAGAAAGTCAAACATTAGCCCAGGAAACAGCTTATGCCTTATATAAGGCACCCCAGGGGAGACACAAACAGCTTGTTAGAGCTGTGCTCTCTTACCACAGCAGCTGCCGGACCCTAGGACGGAGCACGGGCCACTGCGGCATCCATCTCCAACCCAACTGGATCCAGCTCCAACCACCAGGTGAGATGGGATTGAAGGCCCCCAAGTCTAGCACCCAAGAACACCCCAAAGCCAGGCCCTGCTTCCTCACTGTAACACTGTAATTGGTCAAATCCCTAATGCCTTCAGGGACCTGCTTGGACTCTTCTGATACTCCAGCACAGGGGACTCACCCCAGGGAACAGTAAGGAGGCTTTGAGTTTGAGGAGATCCTTCCTAGCCCACATGAAGCAATCAGGGAGGTGTATTTTCCTCACCCTCTCCCACATCCAGCCTGTGCAACCAACATCCAAATCTGGACCCCTGGTCCCTACTATGTGGCCTTGTGCATGCACACCTATGACCTATAAGCACAGGGCCACATACCTGCATTCACATGACCTTCATGGTGCAATTTAAATGTACACATAGCATTGCATCCACACTAGTATTCCATATCCCTCCATGAAACTGGGTACATCTTTATGCACACACCAGAACCCCCACATCTTTACACATGCACACAAACATGTCTCCACACTTGTGTTCTCATATATGTAAATAGGTACATCTTTATGCATGTGGTTCTGTGATGCTCCACGGGCCTACATATAACACAGACACACACACATACACACACCTCTTCTTGGCCTGATGCCTTGCCTACAGTTTTGGTTCGTCTTGCCTGGTGCCATGACCTTCTCTGAGATTCTGGACCGAGTTGGAAGCATGGGCCCCTTCCAGTACCTGCATGTGACCTTGCTGGCCCTCCCAGTCCTCGGAATAGCCAACCACAACTTGCTACAGATCTTCACAGCCACCACCCCTGCCCACCACTGTCGCCCGCCCCCCAACGCCTCCCTGGGGCCCTGGGTACTCCCTTGGACCTAAATGGGAAGCCTGAGAAGTGTCTCCGATTCGTGCATCTGCCAAACGCCAGTCTTCCCAATGATACCCAGAGAGCCACCGAGCCATGCTTGGATGGCTGGATCTACAACAGCACAGAGAGACACCATTGTGATAGAGGTATGTCTGGCACCCTCTCTTCATCCACCTCACCTTACGTACTTCCACACTGTGCAGCACTTGTGGATAGAAAGGACACAGGGGCCTAGATTTCCTAGGATTGAACTACAGGGAACTGGGCAAAGAGGAAGGATCCCAGTGCTAATGCACAAGAACTGAGTGGCTTGATTCCTTCATGCTCAGAGCCCAAGCATTCATTCAACAATCTACAGCATGGTACTGAGCTTCAGTGATTCAAAACTGTCCAGTCTGTCCTCTTAGTTGGGTGTTATACAGCCTTGTTGAATGACTTGTTACCTCATGCTATGCAGTGACCTTGGACTATGATCTTCCACCCTTGGTCTGGTTATAGGGACAAGAAAAGAGTAGCTTGGGATGAAACCACTCTAAAGAAGCATCCCTGGAGCTGAGATTAGAACAGCAGGCAAAGGGTTAACCAGACTAGAAGAGGAACATTCCATCCTGTGCAAAGCTTTGCATGACTGGGGGGGGCGGGGAGGCTGGGTAATAGAGGAATTTCACATTGCAAAGGTTGAAAGGCTCCTGGGTAGATCCAGAGGGTGTCAGTGACCTACCTAAGTGTCTTTATGGCCTCACTTCCCAGTCATCCTTAAGGAGTGGCTGATTCTCTCACCTATCATTTCCAGAACTAGAGTTAAATCAAATCCTTCAATGAACTGACAGGCCAGTCAGGAGACTGTGACAGGAGGAAGATGAGGAGCCTGGAATTGGTGGCTGCTGAATGTTAACTGACTGTCAGGCATATCTGAGTGCTCTGCAGAGCTCTCTGGTGTGTGGATGTGCACAGCTGTCTTTTTGCTATTGAGGGTTAGGCACTCGGACCCCAGGAAGAGAAGTGAATGTTCAGTGTAATGCAGTCTCAGAGCTGGATTTTAAAGCAAAATGCCCCTTAGTACAAAGTTCAAGGGAAGCCTTAGCCAAAAGATTCATAAAGGGATGCCCTGTGATCCCCACAAGCACAGGATCCAAACATTGCTTCATTAGAAGACCTTTGCCTCGCAAATACACTCCCGGGTTACCACCCTATGGGTCTCAGCTTCCTGGAATCCCAGGGAGTTTAGTCCCTTTATCTCCATTTCACAGATGAGGAAATGAAGGCCAGCCCTGACTTTCTTCTGTGGGCAGATGTAGGATTTGAATCCAAGACTATCTACACCATCTATATAATTATCTGTGTAGTTAACAAATATTTATTCTGTATAAAGCATTTATTATAGAGCAATGTTCTAAATGCCTTGCAAATATTAATAGTTTTGAACCTTTTGACAGTTATAAAGTAATTAGTATTCAAACCCCATCTTTCAGATGGGGGGACTGAAACACAGGGAGTTTACAAGCTTGCTCAAAGTCATACTATGAGTAAGTGGGCTTGGGTCTGAGCATGAGCCCTGGGCACCAGAGCTGTGTTCCTGAAGAGCACGTATGTTACATTCATATCCCCTAGACTATACCTCTTCCCTGATACATCTATTGTTTTTCTCCTCTGTGCCAATCATGGTGTTCAGAATACATCAAGTATCCAAAATATTAGGCACGTTGGTGTTATGGTGCAAAATGCTGAGGCCTCAAAAGGCAAAGAAGCCATTAGGCTTCTAGATGCTTATCATCAGAGGGGACACAGGTACCCTGTAAGGATCTGCATGCTTCCTGAGACAGGATTCAGTGCTGTGTCCCCAGCACCTGGAATAATACCTCGCAAAGCAGGGGGATAAATTTTTGTGGAAAGAATAAATAAATGTTCTGTAATATTAAAATAATCTCTTTGCTGAAAACCCAGCAAAGAGATTTCTAACCAGCACAGTGGTAGGAGGTCCTAGAGGCCTTGTTGGAGTCGGACATGCTTGTTCTGAATATCAAAGAAAGAGAGAAGGAGGGAGGGAGTTGGAGTGGACAGTGCACTCCAGATATGAAGCTCAGAACGCTAAGTGTAAAGTCACCGATGCATAAAGACTGAAGAACACAGACATGGAGGCTACTGGACATGGGATAGGAGGAAGCAGCAAGAGGGCCTAGTGTGGTTGCTAAGGCAAAAGTGTGGCCTCTCTAACAAGGAATGAGGAGCCATGAATGCAGTAGTCTTTAAGAAAGAGTGTGGCAGGCTCAGGTGACCTTCTGAAGAGCATCGCTCTGTGGGACAGAGTGCCCGTAGGGAGAGTTTTAGCCTAGCAGCAGCTGGGAATCAAACTGTGTAGGACTCCAGGATGGACGTGGCAGGGAGATGGAATGGTGGATTCAGACAGCAGAGAATAGGGAATTGGAATCTGTGGGAGGTAAAGAGCAGATAGGAAATCAAAGATGTGCCCATAAGTTTCCCAACATATGCATGACTTGCTATGCACCTGGGAAGACAGTGAAAAGGAATAAAAGGCACCACCCATCACTTCCAGAATCATAAAACCCAAGGAACAAACAGCCTAAAGGCAAAGGTGGACATGGTGCCTCAGGCAGGAGATTGAGGCCAGCCTAGGCTAAATACTTCCAGCCAACCCTGGGATATAAGGAAAATCCTGTCCTGGAGGTGAGGAGAAGGTGGGGAAGGAAGAAATGAAGAAAGAAAAAGGCAGGCTTACCAGAAATAATGAGATGGTTCGAGCAGGAACATGGTATGCGAGTTCCTAGGTACCAGACAGAAATAGGTACACACAGGAGTTTATTTAAAGCCTCACAGCCCTCTGACTTCCACCTTGATTATCCTGTTTGCATAGATGAGGAAACAGAAAGATAGATCACTAGCCAAGGTACCACATTCACATAGGGTTAAGTAGAGAATTCAAGTCTCTAAAGTAGGAGTCCAGAGGCCATGCTTCTTAAGGCTACACAGGACCCAACCTGTAGTCCATGGGATTAACTATCACTCTGCACCCCACTGAGGGATTGGGTGGTCTAACTTGTCCACAAATGTTCAATCTCACCCTACAATAACTCCTCCAGGACAGGGATAGTATCTTTCCCACCTATAACTACCATCACAGGACTAGGTATTCAGTAAGTGCTTAAACAATGCTAAATGCAGGATAAGCTCCATCTGCATCTACAGAGACACTGCTGACCACTGGGAAACAGCTTCCTTTCCAGGTCACTCCTCAGGTGGGCTCCTGGGAGCCATGCCAAGAGCAGAGGTTTGGGGGCCTCATACCCAGTCAAGCTTTAGTTCACCTCTCTGCCAACCAAATTTCTAGTCACCATTCCATTCTTGAGATGGTATGAATCTGCACAATACAAGGAATCAGCAAATCCTCAGGGGGCTGCACCCTTCTCCATGTCAGACCTCATTTAGCTCTGCATTAAGCTATAATTCCCTGAGGACCCTGCCATGACAAGCCTATAAGAAGGTCTCTGCTCTCCCATCCACTGGAACATTAATAGCCAAACCCAACTAGAAGAACAAACACAGGGCACTCTGATCTTCTGGTTCATTCAGCCATGGCAAAAACAGGTTCTGTGTGCTTAGGGTAGGATAGAGTGGAATTCTGCTTCCATGTGAGAGAGGAGATCAGGACTTCTCAGAAGCTTTAACTAGGACATCAAGAGGAAACAAAGACCTTTCTTTTATGTCTGAAAGGCATGAGAGCCTGCTGACCCCTAGATTCCCTGGAGTACAACTCACATACATTGAAGCTCAGCCGGTAGCCCTCTGGGCCTGAGCCCAGCCTCAAGTGAGCAAAATGCCCCCTTCTAAGACCCCTTCTTGTGGTGCTGGGAGTAGGACAGGAAGGTCCAAGACCCAGAGAGGAAGGTCCAAGGGACTTCCTGGTCACTCTTCTTGATGCAATAACTCTTAAACCTGTATCTTTGGACCTTGACCAGCCAGCCTGGAGGGCTCTGACCTTAACGCAATGCCACAGTTAGCTATGCTACCTCACAGAACAACAGCTCTCGTGTTTGAGTTTTCGTTCTGGCAGCCCGGGGCTCAGAACACAGTACACTGTGAGGCATCTGGGAATTGTGGTCCTGGTTGAGGACATCAGTAGATCTTACAGACCTGAGCTTGAGTCACTGCCTTGAAATGAACCAAGCTATGCTTGAGCAAGCTATCTCTCATTGGAGCCACAGTTTCTTTGTGAAAATGGGGTCTTAGCAGCACCAGCTTTGTGATGCTGTTCTGCCATGGCTTGCAAAGCTGCCTCTCGAGCAGAGGAGCCCTTCTCTTTCCTCCCTACTACCTTCCTGCTAGACTAGGCCACGAGGGAAGGAAGACAAGGCTGAGGTTTCTGTCCTTAGACTGGGAAAAGAAATCCAATACAGGACTAGGCTACGAGGAGAGAGATTGTAGAACAGACAGGAGCTGATGGGAATTGCAAACCTAGGCTATACCCAGAGCAGAAGAGAAGCACTAAGAAGCCAATGTCTGGTTTCCTCCAATTAGCATGTTACTTTTCCCTCTTCTGGGCCTCATCAGTAAAAGTGTGTTTAATAGCCAAGCCCTGTTTATTTATTCATTCATTATTCATTAAACAAACACTAACATATATTATAACCAACTCTTCAGATAGTTGCCATTAAAGATAACTGAATAAGAAGTAAAGTGAGATGTCTCCTGCCTCGAGAGGCTACAGAAGACAGGAAAGGAAGACAAGCAGATGAGCAGCTAAGATGCTTCATAGTGTGTACCCTGATGTCAATAAAAATAACTGGGGAGACAAGGAGCACTTTAGCTACACTGGGAGTCAGACTTCTCAGACATTGCTCTAACACATGAATTGACAACCCAGAGAAGCCCCTGACGCTCAGAAAAGATTATCAAAGGACAGGCAACATTCCTGAGTAAGGGATCCTAACACATGAAAAACAGCAAAGGAATCATTCATTTTTTATAGACTCAGAGTAAAACATGATTAAATCCAAGGGCTGCCCCAGCCTTGAGAGCCCCAGTCAAAGGCAGCACAGAAAACATTCCTGGTGTCTTGAATATTGGAGCCTTCTGCTACAAGCTATAAGAGGACCCTCTCAGGGGCTTTTCACAAGGAGTCCCACAGAAAGCATCTAGGATGTTGTCTAAAATCTTCCTCTCTCAGAAACTTGGGGTGCCTTTAAAAAAACCCAACCTATTTGCTCCACACCCTGCTTCCCTCATCTGTCCCAAATCCCTTTCTCATCATCGCCTATCAAGTCAATAGATGTTTCACACACAGCAGAATCACAGTTTATTCATTTCCAGCAAAATTCCCCAGATTGGGTAGCTTAAAACAACACAGATTTTATTATCTCACAGATTTGGAGACTAGAATTCCAAAGCCTACAATCAGTATGTTCTCTACAAAGGCCCTACAAAGAGTCCTCCCTTACCTCTTCTAGTTTCAGGTGGTTGCTGGTAAGCCTCAGCATTGCTTGGCTTGCATGTCCACCACTCTAAGCTCCACCTCCATCCTGTCCTGTCTGTCCTTCTCTTCCTCCAAGTGTCCACCCTGCCCAGTAGCATGGCCTCACTGTACCTCAGCTAGTTGTATCTAAACAACTTCATCTCTGTTCTAGGAGGTTATAACTTCCGTGTATTCTTTGAGGGAACACAACCAACTCATAACGGTTGCAGGTCTCAGACCTGCTTTCCACAGCTTGTGGAAGAAAAGGGTAGAAAAAAAAACCCTCCTTGGGCTCTGTGGTCTCTCCCCACACTTCAGTGCCAGAACACTCTTGGAAGGCATTTGTAGAGAACATTCTTCACTTCATTACACAAGTAATTCAGGATGTCTGGAGTGAAGAATGTGTGCTGGGATTAGCAGGAGATTAGAGCAAGCAGGTTCACCAGGCCAAAGCATAGCAGGCCTTAGAAACCTCTCAGCAGAGGAATGAGTATCTTTACCTAAACAACCAGAGGGAACCAGAAAGATTCTTAATACAATAGAAACCTAAAAGCCATTCATGTCATTGGAGAAAGAGTGGGGAAAACTGGTCATGGGCTTGTCACAGTTAATCTGCTCTGAGTCTGTTTTCTCCCTTATAAATGGGAACATAGTATGGATGCTGTGAAGGTTGAAGAAATTAAAGTATAGAAAAGCTTACTCTTAGGACAGTGCCCAGTACAGTGATCCCTTAATAAACATTGGCTGTCACTACTCATTCAAAGGCAAGACAATGAGGCCTACATTAAGACAATTCTGATGAAACAGGGACCTAGTTTATATTTCCAGAATCCTCCTGGCAGCTCACAACCATCTATCCATAGCTCCAGTTCCAGAGGATCTGATATCCACTTCTGACATCTGGCGGCACCAGGCACACATATGGTGCATATACAAATATGCAGGCAAAACACTCATACATAGAAGATAAATAAATCTAAAAAAACAGACAAATCCAGATTCAAAAACAAAAATACTTGGTGTGGTGGCACATACCTTTAATCCCAGCATTAGTAGGCAATGGCAGGTGGATCTTTGTGTGTTCTAGGCCAGATTTGTCTTTGTGTTCCAGGACAGCTGGGGCTATATAAAGAGACACTGTCTCATACACACACACACACATTAGAAGCTTGAGGATCAAATGACTGTGGGGTGAAACTGGGATCTCTGAAAATACAGGACCAGCAGAGTTTTGACCTGTGTGAGACAAGAAGGAAATCCACTTCAGCACGAATCAGTAGTGGGTGGGTGTTGGTTCAACTTCTAGAGTCTGATCCTGAACAGTTTATTCTAGGCATATTTAAGTACAATACAATTTTGGAATGTTTTTTCCGGTGACAACTCAACCTTGTTCGCACAATAAAGATTAAGTAATGAATGACTACATCTAAACTCTTTGCAAAATACTGTGATCTCTTCTATAAAAATGGGTTCTATAGATTGACTGAGAAACAACGCTCAAGATAAGGGTTTAGGGCAGTAGTTCCCAACCTTCCTTTAATACTGTCCTTGTGTTGTAGTGTGCCCCAACCATAAAATTATTTTGTTGCTACTTCAAAACTGTAATTTTGCTAGTTATGAATTATAATGTAAATATCTGATATGTAGGATATGTGCTATGCGACCCCTGTGAAAGGGTCTCCTTTGACCCCCAAAGGGGTCATGATTCACATGTTGAGAACCATTGATCTGAGGAGAAGGAGTGAAACAAGCCCGAGTGTCTGGGGAATCAGACATGGCCTGGCCCTACAGATAGCACAGGTCACCAGGTTATCAACTCCATACATTCTCAGCCCTCTAGTGTAAAACAGGTTCTATATGTCTTCCTTTGAAGAGATAACCCTTCATGTTTAACATTCCTGGATTCTCTAGTGCTTATCTGTGAGCATAAGAACACCATGTCTTCTACAGGATGGGAGAGAGGTACACCAGCATGCTCTTTTATGTGGAATGAGGACAGTGATGTGGGGTAGGCACAGAGAAGTTACTCAGCAATGGATACATGTTGTAGCAGTTTTCTTTTTCTTTTCTTTTTCATTTTAAAGGTTTACTTATTTTATGCATGGGAGTACACTGTCCCTATCTTCAGACACACCAGAAGAGAGCATCGAATCCCATTACAGATGGTTGTGAGCTACCATGTGGTTGCTGGGAATGAATTCAGGACCTCTGGAAGAGCAGTCAGTGCTCTTAACCACTGAGCCATCTCTCCGGCCCTACACATTGTAGCTGAATGAGAAGAATAAGCTTTGAGATCTATTGCACAATGGCGTTACAATGGATTGAATGTAAAAAGTAAAAGAGGAAACTTTAAATGTTATCAGCACAAAAAATTATGAATTAGGAAAAGGGATGGATAAGTTTCCTTAGCACAATGTATTCATTCCATGTTTATCAAAAACATGGCAGTGTTCTCTACACATGTAACATAATTGTGACTTCATGGATTCAAAGTCATGCAAATTGCAAAAAAAAACCAAATATTTTTAAAAGGCAGGGTTACTATTTGGTGTGTATGGAACCTCACGAAGAGTGAAATAACAAGTCCTGTTAAGTCTGAGATGTTCGTGGGATGTGATCCCAGGCAGTGTTTTCAAGTAGGCCACAGGCTGGTGATCTAAAGGCCAGAAGAGAGAATGTGCTGCAGAAAATGACTTGGGCTCTGTAGTATAAAGAATAATCTATGCCTTAGAAATAGGTGACATTGTCTAGGGAAAGCTGATGGAGAAAGTGATCCAGAGGGAGTCCTGGAGAAGCCAGACAGGCTAGCCAAGGAAAAAGGAGCCAGGGATTGGGATGGGGGGTGCAAAAAAGAATAAAAAGGAGCGAGGTGGAGGGGAGCTGCCAAGGGTCAGGTCAGGTTGGGATGCAGAAGGTCTGTGGCATGTGAGACAAAGAAGCTGTGGTGGTTTTTGTAAGCACAACTTCAGTGCATTGGTCAGAGCAGAACTGAGACCTGCGTGAAGAGGAGGATGGGTGGTGGCAAGAGAATTCAAGGGAATGTAGACAGGAAAACTGATGCAGAAAACTGATGGAGAAACAAGGAGGAGAGAGAGAAAGGGAGGGAGGAGAGGAGGGAGAGGCTGGAAGGTTAGACCCTAAGAGGAGGCAAGTTGAGATCAAGGATGCAGGTGGAGGGACTAGCCTTGGATACATGGGGGAAAGGAAGAGGCAAACAGTGCTGCGGGACGCGGATGGACATTCCGTAGAAGAGGCTAAGGACCGGTCGACAGAGCAGCCAAGCAGCCTTTGTAAACCACATAACAGGTCACACAACCATGAGCCAAGGACCCAAGGAATCCCACAGGCAGAAAGAACTGATGCTTCAGCGTCACAGACCATGCTCAGGGAAGCGTAGGTGGGTGTGCGTGCATGTGGGGGCGGGGCTGGGGTGTGTGCAGGCTGAGCATGGCTGGGAGGACTGGACTCAATTGAACTGAGCTGACCCTGACTTGCTTTTATGCAGTGGGACTTGGTGTGCAGCTCCAACAAACTGAAGGAGATGGCCCAGTCGGTCTTCATGGCAGGCATACTGGTTGGAGGACCTGTGTTTGGAGAACTGTCAGACAGGTAAGGCTTGGGAGCACATTCCACGTACATCCCCTCTCAACTCTGTTCTACTCATGTACCCCAAAGAAGCAAAAGCTTGGAGAGATGGGAAGGATGGACAGATACCATTCCCTTGCCAGGCCATAGCCTTCTCTTTGTCCCAAAGTCCTCACTTGAATCATCTGGCCTCTCACTCAGATTTTTAAACACAGTATTGTGGCTGCATAGTGTAAACTAGGGCAGATGGATGGCTTAAAGCTATGTGGTCTTTTGACCTCTGCTCAGTCAGCCAAGCTGAAATGGAAGAAATAACTCATTAACTCAATGCCCTTCTGCAAACTTGTTGGATAACAGCAATTACCAGCAAGGCTCTGGTGAAGGAGTTATATGCTCCATCTGGTCCTTGAGGAAAGATTGGGGGTTGCCTTCAGCCCTTTGCCCCAAAGCCTGCAAAGTCACTCAATTTGGCAGATGCACAGGGCTAACTGGCCCTTCCTCTCTTCTGAGCTGCAGGTTTGGCCGCAAGCCCATCCTGACCTGGAGCTATCTCATGCTGGCAGCCAGTGGCTCCGGTGCTGCCTTCAGCCCCAGCCTCCCTGTCTATATGATCTTCCGATTCCTGTGTGGCTGCAGCATCTCGGCATTTCTCTGAGCACCGTTATCTTGAGTGAGCCACAGTGGGAGCCTGAGGAGCAAGGGTTGGGGAGCACCATCCAAAAGCTGAGAGAGTAGGTTTGATTCAGCCAGAGACCCTACCTTTGATTTCTCAAGATCCGTCTGAATTTAACAACAATCACAAGCATAATGTAAGCAGTATGAAGCTGTAGGACTTGCCTTGGTCTGGGTACTTCACTAGGCATCTGATCCTATGCAGCACACACTCAGAAATGAGTGACAGATGATGGAGTTGAGGCACAAAGCAAGGCAGTTACTTGTCAGTAGAAAGACATATTAAAAATAAACTGGGGAGGAGAGAGGCCCAGGCTTGAGTCCTTGAGTTTCAGGTGCAATATCTACAAAATGGTGATGATTGAACCCTTGAGAGCAGATGAAGTCAGGTAGCTACTGGGAGGGAGAAGCTGATACCACTTCACAGAGAGGTGACTGGGACCTTCCTGACAAGACCCTAATCTCGTCCTTGGGCTCCTCCCACAGATGTGGAATGGGTACCCACCTCGATGCGGGCCATCTCATCAACAGCTATCGGGTACTGCTACACCGTTGGTCAGTTCCTTCTGTCCGGCCTGGCCTATGCCATTCCTCAGTGGCGCTGGTTACAGTTAACCGTATCTGCTCCCTTCTTCATCTTCTCCTTGTTGTCCTGGTATGTGGCCCTCTCATATTCTCCTCTATCCACAATCCCACCGGGGACAAATAAGGGTCCCATGCCTAACCTGGCTATCCAGCTCCATCTGTTCCCAGCTCCTTCTGCCAGCCAGAGTCAAGGAAGGCCCTCCAGGGTTGCAGGGTTACATGTGCTGAAGCATACTGCACGTTAGAAGCGGTGTGGGGAGCACTGGAGGCTGCCGGCAGCTAAAGAAGAGGCATGAGATGAGATGGATGGAGGGGGCTGGTCCAGCATGAGCACAGAAAGCCAGGGAAGCCTCAACTTCACATAGAGGAGGATGGAAAAGCACAGAAGGTGTCTATGGGGATGACAGGCCTGGCCTAAGTTCTATTTGTGAAGAAAAAAAAAAAGTCCAAATACACGGACACACATGATGAACCTAAGGACAGAGGTTGGGGTGGGGCAGGGCGGGACTATGCAGGCTAGAGGATTCTGGGGGAGAGATGTAAAAGATATTTTTTTAAAAAGTATCTACAGAACTGAAAGATTTTTCAGATTTAAAGTACAAAAGTAGAGTCTCAACTTGGATATCTGTGAAAATTGCAGTGGTTTGGTGAGAGACCCAGAGGAGACAGAGAGCTTATGATCAACTCACTCAGTCCAAAGCCACACAAAAAAAATAGGAAATTAGCCAGTAAACTCACCACTGAAGCTCCAGAGGCAGAAACATTCCGAGGAAAAGCTATGAAACTGTGGAGTAACTATTCAAAACTATGCATAAGACCCATTCTGGACAGTAATTAATCTTATCTCTGATCTTTCTGGCATCTCTGTTTGATGGGAACACTATTGTCCCTATTCAAAGATGAGAAAACTGAGGCTCAGGGAAGGTGACATGGAAAAGTACAAACTTGAAATGGAACTTCAACTAGGAAGTGAACATAGAACTGTCAGAGACAAATGGCAATCTGAAAGAGAGAGGGAAGATGGGACTGGAGTGGGGGCAGAAACATGTACACAACCTGGGGTGGGAGCAGACAGAGTCAGGAGGCAGAATGGACAAGGTAGTCAGCAGAATACAGTTGAGAGCTCGGTGCCCTTTATCCTGTGACTTGGGCAGGTCTCACTCACTCTGAGCATCAAGATTGGGATGATATCGCCCATTATCCTAAGTTTTATGGGGCTGGCCTACAGGAAGACTTGTTAACTGGGAGCCCTTATGTCTGACTATCATTCTCAAGGAGACAAGGCTAGAGTCCTGGGCTCAGCCATGAAACATGAGAGGAATTCCTTCACAGTCTGGTGAGAGCAGGCTCATAGGACAGTCAAGGCAGAAAAAGAAGCTGTAAGTCCATAAGAAACAGACTCAGAAAGCTGGAAGCAGGTGTCCCATCAATGTCCATCCTCCAAAAGCCCTGAAAGAATCCAGACCAAAGAAGGTTAGAGAGATAGAGGCAAAACACCCTCCAGCTTGTCCAGCCTCATGTATACCACCTCCTCCCTAAGCTGCACTGGCCTCAGCCTAGCCCCTGGGGCTTTTAGCTAAGAAACATATCCAACAACAAGAAACCTAGGATGAAGGCAGAGGAAGGCTTTACAGAAGTGAGTGGGAAGACTGCTAGATTTTGTCCTAATGAGAGGCAGCCCAAGGACAAAGATGGGCCAAATGTAAAGCTCCACAGAGAGTGCTTTAGTTACCTCAGGTTCTCGGGGCCTCCTATCTCATGACCCCAGATGCAAATGTCTCAAAAGGGACTCGGAACAGGAGCCATTATGTTTTGACTCTGGTCCCCAGGTGGGTACCAGAGTCCATACGCTGGCTGGTTCTGTCTGGAAAATTCTCAAAGGCCCTGAAGACACTCCAACGGGTGGCTACTTTCAACGGCAAGAAGGAGGAAGGGAAAAAGCTCACCGTGGAGGTAGGTGGGGAGGGATTGTAGCTGGGGCAGGACCATGTATCTGCATCTCTTGCCTCTGTTTCCTTGGCTTAGAGCTATATTCTATCTGCTCCCCCAATGAATCTTCTAGAAGAACTAGACCTGAACCTCCTTTTCTTCCACCAGCGAGGCCCACTAATAGCACCCATCCATCTTCTGTGTTCAAAGGAACTGAAGTTCAACTTGCAGAAGGACATCACCTCAGCCAAGATCAAATATGGCTTATCTGACTTGTTCCGGGTGTCCATCCTACGCCGTGTGACCTTCTGTCTCTCTCTGGCCTGGTAACCTGCCACCTCTTCCTACTCATGCCCTGCACAGGGCTGATGAACAAGGAGGTATCCAACAGGTCAAAGCCTAGGGTACCTGCAAAAGAAATCACCAGAAGCCTCCTAGGGGCTGCTAAGGTCAGTCCTTTCCATCCCAGAAGTCCCACATTTGGCTGAGAGGGTCCGCCTCCCTATGAGGTGGCACCACACCACACAGGACATGTACTCTAAATCCTTTGGGGCACATTCTGGGGACAGCTCTTTCCCCACAGTCAGCCTCTCTATCATTAAAGCTTCCAGCCTAGCTCTGCCTTCTGGAACCACACAGAACAGACATGACCCTGCAGGCTGCTGACTTGCAAGAAGCAATTGTGTGTCTCCCAAGTTTCCTCTTCTGACTGATTCTACATCTTCCTCAAAATCTTTTTGTGACCTGGTTGTGAAACCATTTTCCATCCTAGTCTTCCCCAGGATCAAATTTGTCCTGCACTTTGCCATAATTCTGAGAGAAGAATGGAGAATTACCCACTCACTGTTCATAGCTTGACTTTCACATTTGCCACTCTGGATGTTCTACTTCTACTGAACAAAAACAGATTACTTCCTGCCTCCTCTAGTTTCTGAAAATATCTCCAGTCCTGTTATTCTATGGACCCAATCTTGGACAACTTTGCCATGAACACCCTAGACCTTGACCATGCCAGACATGACCAATCAATACCAGCACTTTTCACTGAACTCGGACACAATCTCACAACTGTACTCAAGCAGTATGTATGAGTCAGTTATAGATGACACAACAAACAAAACTATTTTTCATCCTGGTAATCCATGGAGGACTATGGGAAGAGACCTCAGCTTGGCTGGAGGTGCTGACCAATGCCTCTCTGTCTCTCAGGTTTTCTACTGGTTTTGCCTACTACAGTTTGGCTATGGGGGTAGAAGAATTTGGAGTCAACATCTACATACTCCAGATCATCTTTGGTGGGGTGGACATCCCAGCCAAGTTCATCACAATCCTCTCCATAAGTTATCTGGGCCGGCGCATCACTCAGGGCTTCCTCCTGCTCCTGGCAGGAGGGGCCATCTTGGCCCTCATCTTTGTGTCTTCAGGTGAGAGGTTATCCTAGGACCCTCTGGAAGAAGCTGCTACCAGCTGCTACCAGCTACCAGCTGGAAAGTGAACTCCAGCTTTGTGAGCCCTCCTCCAATTCACTGTGTTGGCCTTGCACAGATCCCCAGATCCCTATTTTCTGTTGGGCTTGAGTTATTCTTGTAGGAAACAATTCAACTGGCCTACATAACAAAGCATTCGGAGTAGCAGATGGGTTCTCACCTTTCCCTTTTCTTTTTCTTTTTTTTTAAAGTTTTTAAAGTACACTGTAGCTGTCCCCCAGACACTCCATAAGAGGGCATCAGATCTCATTACGGATGGTTGTGAGCCACCATGTGGTTGCTGGGATTTGAACTCATGACCTTCAGAAGAGCAGTCAGTGTTCTTAACCGCTGAGCCATCTCTCCAGCCCGACCTTTCCCTTTTCTTATAAGCTTCTGGGCAACCAAAGTACAAAGACAAAGTTTGCTAAGGATTGAAAATATTCAGGTGCTTGTGAACACCGAGGCCCATGTCCTAACCCCTTCCCATGCAGAAATGCAGCTCTTGAGAACAGCACTGGCTGTATTTGGGAAGGGATGCCTGTCTGGCTCCTTCAGCTGCCTCTTCCTCTACACGAGTGAGCTCTACCCTACAGTTCTCAGGTAGGTGATACACCTGGGGCAGGGCTAACAGATGAAACTGTAGATCCTCCTCCTGCCCTTTATGCAGGGATCCCAGGATTGTCCTTTAAAAGCCTTCTGCACAGGCTGCCAGTTCCTTCTCTGAATCCTCCCAGGCAAACAGGTATGGGTGTCAGTAACGTGTGGGCTCGAGTGGGAAGTATGATAGCCCCGCTGGTGAAAATCACGGGTGAACTGCAGCCCTTTATCCCTAATGTTATATTTGGATCCATGGCCCTACTGGGAGGCAGCGCTGCCTTCTTCCTGCTTGAGACCCTCAATCGGCCCTTACCAGAGACTATCGAGGACGTACAAAGCTGGTGAGCTCTCTGCCTCTGCCACTCATGTCTCCCCTTTGAGCAAACGGGCCAGAGCTCCAGGCTTTCCTAAACTCTGTGTCCCTAGGCACCAGCAAAGCAAGAAAACAAAGCAGGAACTAGAAGCAGAAAAGGCATTCCAGACAATCCCGCTGAAGTCTGGTGCATAGGACCCCAGCTGAGAACAACAGAATCCTCTTTCCTGCCTCCCAGAGACTGATCCCAAGCAGGGCCCTTCCGGGGCTCCTCCAGCACCTTGGGGGCTGGGGGGGGTCTTAGGTGGGCCCATGCTCTTGGAACGAAGACTACTGAGAGTTCAGTAAAGATGTTCTACCCTCACCACCTCCACCATAGCCCACAACCCAGACCTGGCCTGCTCACAGCTCTAGTCACACTCACCCCTGCACTCATCCTCCCTGCAACCCAGGCCCTGCCAATCTTCTATCTACCCTTCCTGTATTGGCCATTTCCTCCATTGTCCTACCTCCATTTCCCTTGAGATCCCCTAGCAGTTCTAATGGTTTCCTCTTACCTTCCCCAAACTCTCTCCTTGGTGGGAAATTTCAATAAACCACAATGAAGAACTCAGGCTATGCTTCATGGGAAAGAGGATCGGCCATGATGTGAACATGTGAGCACACACACATGTCCATCTGTACCATGTAAACATACTGATATGGGAACTCAGCTACATGCAAGCTGGTCTGCTATGAGCACATACATGTGTCCTAGTCTGTGCAAGTATAACAGACTACCACAAGCTGGATTGCCTAAACAACAGAATTGTGTTGCTCACATTTACGGAGGTTCTAGAAGTCCAACCTGGGTCAAGGTATCAGGCATTCAGTGTCTGGTGAGAACCTTCGTACTGTGTCTCCACAAAGCTGCTTCCCTCCAGCTATTTCATCAGGCACCAATTCATTTTCTGAGAACAGAGCTGTGTTAACTTTTTATCACCATGACAAAATACCTGAGGTAAACAACTTAAAAGGAAGGTTTTATCTGGGCTCTCAGTTTTGGTCCATGCTCACTAGTTGCCTCAGAGCTAAGACAGAACATCATGACAGAACACTTCACCCTTCTCCAACAGTTTATTTTCCCAAGGCCTGCTAATCAAATACTTCCAGAACCCTACATATTAGGGTTTCTATTGCTATGGTAAAATGTCATGACCAAAAGCCACTCAGGGAGAAAAGTGTTTATTTCATTTCACAATGCTCAGGTCATACTTCCTTGGTATGGGAATTCAGGGCAGGAACCGAAGCAGAGGCCATGGAGGAACACTGCTTACGATTGCTTCTCCTGGCTTTCTCAGCCTGCTTTCTTATAGTACCCAGGACCACCATCCTAGGGGTGGCATCACCTATAATGGGCCAGGCCCTGCTACATCATTAATCATGACAATACCCCACAGGTTTGTCTTCTCAATTAAGATTCCCTCCTTCTAACTTGAGTTAAGTTGACCAAAAAGATAAAATAAAATGAGCTAGGACACTCAGCTTGGATCAGCTCTCTATTCAAGCACTCAGCAGTGACTACTGAGACTATATAGGACATGCCAACCTATGCTATGGATTCCCATTATCAACCACAGAGCTAATGACTGCTCTCAAGTATGTATTTAGAGATTTGAGAGGGTGCTTAATAAACATGAAAAGGATTATATTGTACCCTGCCTCCACCTTTCAGTGATTTCTCATGGGGATAAAACTTCAACCCTCTTACAAGATGCACCAGAATCAGGCCTCAACCTGCCTCAGCCAGTTCAGTTTTAACACTCATTTTACATGCTGAAATTCAGCCTCCATTGAGCTTCTTTCTGCTCATAAACTGCCCTGCCTTTCACTCAGCATTAGAATTTCCCTCCATTGGGCTCTCACTGCATTTGGCTCACCCACAACTTATCTTGAGGGTCTCATCTTGTATAACTTCCTCCCAAAAGACAGTTCTGAGGCCCCAAAGCCTGGATTTGGTGCTCTGCAGATTATACAATGAATTGTGGTCACAGTTGCATCTTGATGTAGATTTTCCCAGAAGTAGATCCCAAGACAAGGATTTGAATGAAAAGCAGTTTATTGGTTAAGAGAGTCAAGAAAATAGGCAACGTAGGGCTAAGTTTGATTGAGGAAGCAAGAGCCAGGAGAAGAGGGAGTGAGAAGGCAGAAGGATCCCTCTGCTTCCCACCCCGAACCCCACCCACACCATCTGTCACCCAGCCTCATGGGAAACTCAATTCACACTTGGTTTGGATGCAGGAATCTTCCTTGCCAACTCTTAAACAACTTGGAGCTGGTAACCAGGATCAGCCACACTGACCTTGGCGACCTGACTTTTACTGTGAGGTTATCAAGTTTCATTTTAGAACTTGACATCTATGATGAGGTTTCAACCATAGAGCCTGAGATTAGCTGATGATGGGGCCAGCAATGCCCCCCTTGGCTTCACTTGATCTCCACCAGACAAAGAACTGGGCTCAATATGTGTTGTGTTTTATAAAAATAAAGAGAAAAGGAATATGTTTGGTGGAGGTGTGGCAAGGTGTGGAGGAAGGGGGTGCCTCTGCTGAAGCATCCCTTCCCCCTGAGGGACCAGCCATAGGATGATGGTATAGTGTAGAATAGAGTTTATTCAGGGCACGGGGAGGGGAGTTGAGACGGTAATAGAGACAGAGAAAGGCAGAGAGAGAGGGGGGAAGGGTAATGGGGAGAGAGGCAGAACAGGAGGGAGAGAACAGAGCAAGAAGGCAAGAGAGAAAGGAGGGGGCCAGCAGCTCCTTTTATAGTGAGTCAGGCATACCTGGCTATTGCCAGGTAACTGTGGGGCAGAGCCTAGACAAAATGCTAACAGTGTGAATCACTGGCCTCTACCTCCTGCACATCTATTATTAGTCCAGAATTCAAGATGGCTCCTGGAACGCCCTAGCCATGACCCTTCCTGCACCACTCCAGGGTGTTTATTGCTGACACACAGTGAGGGAAAGAAAGATGCCCAGGAAGCTGTTCCCCTTGTTGCTGTCAGGATTCAGGGCGAAACACCATCCCTATTCCTCCTCCTCAAGCCATCGGTGCTGTTCCTCCTGCTTCCTCCATTCCCTTCTGCCTGTCCCTGAGCAGGGACAAGTGCCTAAGGGAATTGCCACCCAATACAGAGCACCCTGTGCATTACTTCACAGGTGAACGATCTCATATCTAGTCTATGAGGTCTGCTGTTTTGTTGAGACAGGGTCTCATGTAGACCAGTTTGGCCTCCAACTTGCTGACTAGCCAGCTGAGGATGACCTTGAACTTCTGATCCTAAGAGCTAAGATTGCTTATGTACCACAGTGCCTCATGTTATGTGGTTCTGGGAATCAGACTCGGGTCTTCCTGCATGTTAGGCAGGTACTCTATCAGTGAGCTACAGCCCCAGCTCAAATCTAGCTTTGAAACAGCAGTTTTGGAAGGGCTTATACTGCCTGCTGGCTGGCGTGGCCAAGAACAAGGCACAAGGTTCAGTTTGGCTCTGAAATTTCCGGCTCAGATGATGGCAGGCAGCTGGAGTCTTCTGAACTCTCCGGGTCATTTCAACTCCATGCTTCCAGAACATAATTTGAGCCAAAGTGTCTTCTTTGATCTGTAAATTATTTATTTGAAAGGTGTCACAAAGTAATAAAAATCACATGTAGTCCCACACTTTGAATCCCATTGACTTAACAGACTGTAGTTATATGAAGTCTGCACTTATCCCAGAAAAATCTAGCCTATGTGACAGCAACTCACAGTAGGGAGAACAAAAGAGTCAGAAGAGCTGAGTGTGAGACTTGCAGTATGATCATCGGGCAACTGTGCTCCTATTTGAGCCTCAGTTTCATCTGTGTCTGTTTTCAGCTGAGTGACAGCTCTCAGTCTCAGTGATTCTCAGTGGTTCTGCTGGGGTGGGGACCCCCAGAGCTGACACCCTCCCACTGAGAACAGCCGGAATTTAAGCCAATGATCCACTTAGCACAGAGGAGTCCCATCCCTGAATTTTTAATGAACCACAAGATCAACAAGGGACAGTCCCCAGATATGAGAATCTTGGGATCTTGCCACAGTTCAGTTCCTAGAGTCTCCAATAGAGGCTTTAATAGACTCAGCCAGACTTAGGACTGTGCTGGCTAGTTTTCTATCAACTTAGCACAAGCTATGGTCATTAAAGAGAAAGGAACCTCAATTAAGAAAGTGCCTCCATAAGATCAGGCTACACCAGCCTAGATGGCATTTTCCTAATTAGTGATTGATGAGTGAGGGCCCAGCCCACTGTGGGTGATGCTACACTCTGAACTATTGGGTTTGGTGCTATAAGAACGCAGGATGAGCACACTATGAGGAGTACACCTGTAAGCATCACTCCTCCATGGCCTCTGCATCAACCCTATCTCCAGGTTCTTGCCATGGTTGAGTTGTTGTCCTCATTTTCTTAAGTAATGGACTATGATTTGGAAGTGTAAGCAAATAAACTCTTTCCTCCCCAAGCTTCTTTGGTCATGGTGTCAATCACAGCAATAGTAACCCTAACTAGGAAAGGAACAGAAAAAGACATTCTTATCCAGAGCAGGATTAGGCACAAGCTTGGAGAGGGAGGGTGCTTGCAGGAGAGCGCCCCACTACCCTCGGCACTCTGCCTACTCCTCTAGAAGAGCACTAAGTCTTGGCAGGGAACTGACCCCACAGCCTCTAAGCTGTTTGTCCAGCTGTCCTCGCCTCCCCAGGCCACAGGTTCTTATATACCTTGGCCTGGAGAATGTATCAGGCATCTGGACACCCATGGAGCCCAAGCTAGAATCAACACATGCTGGGAGGGGGAGGCTGGGATGAATTACAACCTCCTCTGGGTCTCTTCTCTACATACAAAGTTAGCTCACCTCCAAAACCCCTTTAGCTTGGCAGAAATCACCCCTAGAGCCACAGTAAAGAAGAGTTCAACTCTGGCCATATGTAGTAACTCCAGGCCTATAATACCAGCACTGGGTCAGAGAGTCAGGAGTTTGAAGCCAGCCTGGGATATATAATGAGACCCTGTTGGAAGAGAAAGAGGAGGAAGCTAGCTTGAAATTAAGACCTTAGTCTAACACCTCATGTGTCTGAGAATCTAAGTGGACAATAAACCCCATCCCAATTTAATGCATAAACTGCAGTCTGCATAAGCATAGTACCTAGCTTTTTTTTTCCTGGTAAGAGATTCTTTAACCCTGAGTCTCATCAAGTCCAGGGTACCATCAAACTTCATTCTGTAGCCAAAACTAAGTTTGGAGCATTGATCCTCCTGCCCAAGCTAGTTTTGAACTCCTGGACTCAATCTTCCTGCCTTGGGCTCCCCAGGAGCTGGGACTACAGGCACAAATTTGCATACTTGGATAAAGGCTTCTTTAAACTCTTTGCCTGTGTTGGCTCACTTAACCCTCCAAGAACAAAATTAAGGGGACATGAAAATCATCCCAATCTTGAAAGAGGTAGACAGGAGTTATAACTTGCTCCTGTCACACAGTATGAGAATATGGAAAAAGGATCAAGTCCGGGGTTCAGTGTTTTACACCAGATGCACCTTACAAATCAAAGCCATAGAGTAGCAGCCTGCCCTCAGCCTCCTCAGTCTGTGATCCAACCAATTGGATCCAAAAGAAACATCCAATTAGTGTTCAACACTGTCTCTGATTGTGAGTAACCAGGGCTCACGATCCAAAAACTGTTAGAAGAATTCGTCAGGTCCTAAACCTGAGGCTAAAAATAAGATAGGTTCATGCTCATTTATGAAAAATAAAAATGAGGTGGGCGGTGGTGGCACACGCCTTTAACCACAGCACTTTAGAGGCAGAGGCAGGCGGATCTCTGAGTTCAAGGCCAGCCTGGCCTACAGAGTGAGTTCCAAGACAGCCAGGGCTACACAGAGAAACCCTGTTTTGAAAATAATAGAGAGGTAGCTCAGTGGTTAAGAGCACTTGCTACTCTTGTATAGGATCCCAGTTCAATTCCCAGTACCTACATCGTGGCTCACAGCTGTCTGTAATGCCAGTTCCACGGAATCTGACACCAGATTGGTACCAGGCACACATATGGTGGACAGATATACATGCAAGCAAAACACCAATACATATGAAATAAGTAAAATAATTTTTAAAAATAAAAAACACAAGGGGAAAAATTGAACCAAGACAATTAAAGGAGGAAACAGGGGCCAGTGAGGTGACAGGTAAAGGCTTGCTGCCAAGCCTGGTGACATGAGTTCAATCTCCAAAGCCCATATGGTAAAAAGAGAGAACCCACTTTTACAAGTTATCTTCAGACCTCCATGCTCAAGTTATCACACACACACACACACACACACACACACGCACACACACACAAAGATAGATAGGTAGGTAGATAGATAGATAGATAGATAGATAGATAGACAGACAGATAGATAATTTAAGGTAAACATGTGATGGTTTACATTTGCAATCCAAGCATCGGGGAGGTAGAGTCAAGAGAAGCCATTAAAGACCAGCCTTGACTATGTATTGAACTAAAGGCCACCCTGAGCTATGTGAGACTCTTCAAAAACAAATAAAAAGAATAATCAAGAAGGTGAAAATTGAGACACCAGAAGAGGGATCCCACATTATGTCTGGTCCCCATGACTTCAAGAGCAATCTCTGACCTCTGTTGTTTCTTCCAGTTGTACAAAGCCATGTTCTTGCAAGATGTGAGCTGTCTGTCCTCAGAAGACCAAAGGTCAGGGTTGCTCAATTTAGCAAATAAGAATACACTATTTCTAGTCAGATCAGTTTCAAACCAATGCATAATTTTGGATATAAACATGGCCTGTTCAATATTAGGGCTACACTTTTTAAAAATTGACCATCAATATGACATTCAGGTTCAACAGGACTTGCTATGTTTCCCCTGTGTTATTCCAAAAAAGAGACTATGTATCCACAGAAACCCTTCAAAAGGCCACCACATTTCCCAGAGCCCAGACTGCTCAATAGAAGGAAGACAGGAGGTCCCACCTTGTCCCCTTCTGCATCCTGCTGCCCAAACAGCCTCCCTAGTGAATCCATTCATTCTCAGTCTCATCCATCCTCCCTTGCCCTTCATACCCACTTGGAGAAATTCCACTGACACAAGGAATACTTACAGGGTTAATCCTTCTGACACCAAGTCACACTTTAACTCATTGTCTTCAGGACAAAGATTAAAAGCTGCCCACGTAAGAGCCGGGGCTCCAACAGACCCTGAAAGCTGAGCTGTCCAGACCCCCGAAGTGAAGAAAAGAGGCGAGGGCAAGGGAGGGCCAGAACCAGGGGAGAGAGAAAGGAGGGGCAGCCCACCAGCCCGCCGTCCCGCCACAGAACCGGCTCAGCTCCAGCTCCAGGAGTCACTCAGCTGCAGAGGCAAAGGCAGCAGACAGACAGACAGAGGTCCTAGGACTGGAGGCCCTCAGTCATTGACCACTCAGCCTGGCCCAGCCCCATGGCCTTCAATGACCTCCTGAAACAGGTGGGGGGCGTTGGACGCTTCCAGCTGATCCAGATCACCATGGTGGTTGCTCCCCTGTTGCTGATGGCTTCCCACAACACCGTGCAGAACTTCACTGCTGCTATCCCCACTCACCACTGCCGCCCACCTGCCAATGCCAACCTCAGCAAAGATGGAGGTCTGGAGGCCTGGCTGCCCCTGGACGAGCAAGGACGACCCAAATCTTGCCTCCGCTTTACTTCCCCCCAGTGGGGACCACCCTTTTCTAATGGCACAGAGGTCAATGACACCGGAGTCACAGAGCCCTGCATAGATGGCTGGGTCTATGACAACAGCACCTTCCCTTCAACCATCGTGACTGAGGTAAGAATGTGGGGCTTCTCTCCATGTGACACTACTTCTCCTCCTACACAGACAGGCAGACAGACAGACAGACACGCACACGCGCGCAAACACACACACACACACACACATAGTCAAGCAGTCAAGTTTCTCAGGGGCCAAGACCAGAAGATGAAATTAAAACACAAGAAGATGGTATTTGTAAAAAGGGTGGATGTGGAAGTTGCTGGGTGTTGTAAGTGTGCTTATCTCCCCGGAACTGTAAGACCAACAACAAAGAGAAGTATTACTGAGAGAGGGTGACATGGACCCTGGAGACCTTCCTAGAGGAGGTTGAGGGGCTTCCCTGCATCGGCTCTTCTCTGTCCAACCCTGGCTTACCTCTCCCTACAGTGGAACCTTGTGTGCTCTCATCGGGCCTTCCGCCAGCTGGCCCAGTCCCTGTACATGGTGGGAGTGCTGCTGGGAGCCATGATGTTTGGCTACCTGGCGGACAGGTCAGTCCTGGGTAAGCCAAAGAGCTGGGCTAAACAGGGATTGGGGGGGGGCCCTGGCTGGTTTTAAGGCAGGGGTGGCTGGCTTAAGTGCAAGACTCGGGATTCTTCTTAGGTCTTCAGAAGACTGCTGCCTGGGGCATCACCATAGGCAGCTACTCCTCTCCTGTGTAGCTCAGCCTGGTTCCCAGTAGTCCTCAGACCCCTGACACAGGTCTTCGCTCCCCCACAGGCTGGGCCGTCGGAAGGTGCTGATCTTGAACTATCTGCAGACAGCTGTGTCAGGAACCTGTGCAGCCTATGCACCCAACTACACTGTCTACTGCATTTTCCGACTCCTCTCGGGCATGTCTTTGGCTAGCATTGCAATCAACTGCATGACACTAAGTGAGGACTGCTCGTCGTGTTCCCTCTCGCCACCCAGTTCTGCCATTTCTCACCTTCTGAGCCCCACCTCCTCTCAACCCAAAATCCCCCTTAGATCTGCATTTCCAGTAAACATTAACACTGCCTTCCCCAGCCCCCAGCTCACACCACCTTGACCCCTCACTTAGAATGAGATTGCCAACTCCATGGTCAGAGTGCCCACAACAAATCAGGTACAGAAGACCTTAGGAGTAGCAAAGACTGTATCCAAAGGAGGTCTGAAGGCTAGTGAGACAGACCAGGCATGGTGACATGTTCCCACAGTCCCAGTGCTTGGGAGTCAGAGGTAGGAGGATTGTCTCAAGTGTGAAGCCAGACAGGTCTATATAATGAGTCCTAGGCCAGACTAGGATAAATAGCAAAGAAGGTGGGGGTTGCACTTGCCACCAAGTCTGATGACCTGAGTTCAATCCCCAGGATCAACATGGTGACAGAAAAGTACCAACTGCTGCAAGTTAGCGGTTCTCTGACTTCCACACACTTGTCAGGACAAGCACACACACACAGAGAGAGAGAGAGACAGAGAGAGACAGAGACAGACAGACAGACAGATAGACATACACACAAAAAGATTGAGTAAGAGGATAAATAAATAAAAATGCAATTTTTTTTAAAAAGAAACATCCTATCTAGAAATAGCAAAGGCACTCCCAGCCAAGAAGTCAGATCTCTGTTTTCATTGGTATTGTTTATTTGTTTTGTTTTGTTTTAAAACATAGTCTTACTATGTAGCCTCCAACTCACAACACTCAGCTTCCCCCACCCAAGTGCTGGGATTACAGGCAGATACTACCACGCCCTGATCCTCTCTCAATTCTTAAAATTAATATAAAATATTGTAATTATTTTAATATTATGGTTAGTCTAATATTTCTAAGTAAGGATGAGCCAGCATCATATGCACCAAACACACTTAGTGACTGAGAATAGTGTATTCATAAACCAACAGTGTGTTTCCTCTAGTAGATTTTACACACACACATACACAATTTCCCAGATAATGCACCTGAGGCTGGGCCGAAGAAACAAAATTTACCTATGATCATCCCTCAAGCCCAGACGAAATTCAGGAATTCACAATTCTCTAGATTGAAGGAACTAGCTAGGCCTGACATAGAGCTAAATCACGCCTAAGGCTCCAAAGTCAATATAAATATTCAAGTGTATCCCAGCAGTAGAATCAGAAGTCCATCAGAAACCCAGCCCTTCCTCTGGAAACCTTAACACAGTAGCGGACCCTTCCTACCTAGACTGATGCTCCAGGATGGAAAAAAGTAGTGCTCTGACCACGCAGGGTGAATCCAGTCCAGGACTGAGGGAAAGGCAGTGCTTGCTGCTGAGAACAGACTGAGTGGTCAGAGTAACTCTGCACGGAAAGGGGCTGTAGTCAGGCCCTTAGGGCAGGGCCAAAAAGCAGCAGGAGCGTGGAGAGGACAGTTCCGGGGAATCCTGAATCTAACTCCCAATTCCTACTTCCACTTAATGTCTCCGCTCTCCCTACCCTGGCGCCCTACCTCACCCATACATCTTCTACAGAGTCGGAAAACACAATTGGGAGGGGGAAGAGAAGTCTCTTCCCATCTGGCAGCCCAATTACTCCCACCACTCTACTCTAACCCTTTCCAGATGTGGAATGGATGCCGATCCACACCCGTGCCTATGTGGGCACCTTGATTGGCTATGTCTACAGCTTGGGCCAGTTCCTCCTGGCTGGTATCGCCTATGCTGTGCCCCACTGGCGCCACCTGCAGCTTGTGGTCTCTGTGCCTTTTTTCATTGCCTTCATCTACTCTTGGTATGTGGGATCTGGGGCGGGAAAGATTGCCCGAAGTCTACGGGGCTAGAAGGGACAGGCCCATCTCCCAGAGCTTGGCACAAACCTCCCCAGAGAGTCCATCAAGCCATAAAGCTGACCCCAAGCCAATGCTTCTGTTGAATAAATTCTGAAGCCAAGGCTGGGGTAGGTTTTGTCCTGAAGGAGGGTGGCAGTTCTCTGGCACCCCACAGTTTGACCTGCCTGCTGGCACGCCTCTACCCAGCACCCAGGAGCAGGGGCTTCTGGGTTGGGAAATGGGTCTTTATCGAGCTGGCCTTTGTCCTTAAGGGGCTCTTGGCAAGGGCCCTGGTCCCCAGAACATAAGTAAAACCCTACTACATACCTCTAACCCAGAAGACTGAAACTGAGACCATGCCAACATCTGCCCTCTCTACATCCTCACTTCCAGGTTCTTCATTGAGTCAGCCCGCTGGTACTCCTCCTCAGGAAGGCTGGACCTCACCCTCCGAGCCCTGCAGAGAGTAGCCCGGATCAATGGGAAACAAGAAGAGGGGGCTAAACTGAGTATAGAGGTAAGATTCATTTGTTCCTAGACACCGCCTGAGCTCCAACCCAAGCCCCAATACCAAGACTCAAGACTCAGAGGTCGGACAAAAGGGTCCCCTAGGGAAAACTCAGGCCCTGAGCCACACCCATCCCACCAGGTGCTCCGGACCAGCCTGCAGAAGGAACTGACTCTAGGCAAAGGCCAGGCCTCAGCCATGGAGCTGCTGCGCTGCCCTACCCTTCGACACCTCTTCCTCTGTCTCTCCATGCTGTGGTAGGCTCAGACAGACACACTGCTGGACAAACAGGCTAATCAAAAGATAAAAAGCAGGCTGGAGGAGGGCATGGGGTGAAATGGGTGGAAAAGGGAGGGAAGGGGTGGTAAAATCAGCAGATCTGCTATGACTGGTAGTGAGAGCCTCAAAGAAACTGTCGCCCTCCAGCTCCACCCAGTCCCCGGGCCCAAACTGGTCACTAGTCTCCCAGCTTCTCTCCCAGCTCTGTTCCAGTATAAACCACCTTATCAGGACCAATGGTTTCCACAGCCCACAAGTTTATAGTGTGAGGTCAGACCAGTGTGCTTTGAAAAACTCTCTGAGACTTTATTACTCCAGTGGTGCCTGGAGGGAAACCAGCACAGGTATAAGAGAAGCCACACATATTCCCCACAACACACTTGGGACAAAGATGATCTCTTTCTCTTTCTCTTTCTCTCTCTCTCTCTCTCTCTTCTCTCTCTCTCTCTCTCCTCCCTCCCTCCCTCTCCTCTCCTCCCTCCCTCCCTCCCTCCCTCCCTCCCTCCCTCTCTCTCTCTCCCTCCCTCCCCCCCCCTCCTGTCTCTCATATGCATCACCATGGTAATCCCATGACAGTTAAGTGGGGTATGGTCAGAACAATCTTACTCAAGGA
The DNA here is from genome assembly GCA_021653895.1 of Mastomys natalensis. Lineage (NCBI taxonomy): Eukaryota > Metazoa > Chordata > Mammalia > Rodentia > Muridae > Mastomys > Mastomys natalensis. The sequence continues at coordinate 5,670 of JAJTUV010003297.1, read as the reverse complement.
TTCTTTGCTGCCAGTTTTGGGATTATTCTCTGTAGAGGGTTCTATTTCTAAACATAAACTCTGTGAGCCCCTAAAGGTTCATCCCAGAAATATAGATAGATCCCAGATGATTCCAGCCATTACCAGCACCTTGATGTAGCTCACACAGTAACCTGTCCTCCCTCCCAGCAGATAAAGACTGAGAGTGCATAAACCCTACTTAGCAACTAAGTGAAAATTCCCCAACTCCCTGGGGTGTCAAGATAGAACAGGATTTGAGGACTGCTCCAATACTGCAACTGTGCAGTTTGAATATGTAACTGTTATGTGTCTAAAGAAGCAATAACCAAAGTAGATCTCAGATCCCAAAGCAGAATACTCCATGCATCGCTGTATTTATGGAAGAGCATCCTTGATTTTTGTTGTTGTTTTGTTTTGTTTTCTTGGAGGTTTTTTAAGGGGGGGGTGAGTTGATTTTGGTTTGGTTTTAGTTTTTCAAAACAGGGTTTCTCTGTGTATCCTCAGCTGACCTGGAACTCACTTTGTAGATCAGGCTAGCCTCAAACGCAGAGACACACCTGCATCTGCCTCTTCTGCTGGGATTAAAGGCCACCATTGTCCAGCTATGAGCACCCTTGTTTAAGCCCATCTAACCAGCTCTGCATCCCTCTCCCTTGTACCAGGTTTGCCACTAGCTTTGCCTACTATGGTCTGGTCATGGACCTGCAGGGCTTTGGGGTCAGCATATACCTTATCCAGGTGATTTTCGGTGCCGTGGACCTGCCTGCCAAGTTTGTGTGCTTCCTAGTCATCAACTCCCTAGGCCGCAGGCCTGCACAATTGGCCTCCCTGCTGCTGGCAGGCATCTGCATCCTACTGAATGGCATAATACCAAAGGGTGAGCACTTACCAGTCTGTTGGCTCTCAGTCCCACCCACCCTACCCCTTCAGACATAACCCAACTTCTCAGAAGAACAAAACAGTACCTCCAACCTTGATCCCCATGCTACCCATCTCACTCCTCTCTCTCTAGGCCATACAATCGTACGCACATCCCTGGCTGTGCTAGGGAAGGGCTGCCTGGCTTCCTCTTTCAACTGCATCTTCTTGTACACCGGAGAGCTGTACCCCACAGTGATTCGGTGAGTGGGAGCTCAGTGCATGGAGAACCTAGGAAGGACAGTCGCTCGTCCACATTAAAGCCAGAGTATAGCCTAGTACCCAGAACATCTCCAAAGACCATTCATTGGGGCAACATATATAGGAACCACTCAGTTACACATGCCAGGGTCTGGCTGGCAGAGGTGTGGCTGTCCAGCCACCGCCCAACCCACGAGGAGATCTAGAAGTTACCAACGAGAATAGGGTAGAGGTCACATCTCAGAGACAATGAACTGAAGACCCCAGAACACAAGTTACAAGCTGTGATCATATCTAAACTTCATCTTAAACCAAGCAGTATATCTGAAATCAAAGACACAAATACACATGCAACTTTTTACAAGAACCATTCCTGACAACATATCAGCCGTATGAGCAAACTCAGCACCACTTTATGGTAAGATGGGAGCGATGTTAAGAAATAAGGCAATATGTCTACCTTAAGAATTGAATGTAAACATCACATGAAATGTCAAAGGCCTGAGAGGTCACGGTGCTGGGATGAGAACCCTGAGGCATCTTGGATACTATTCCACGACTTTATGTTATTTCTCAAAACAGATCAAGGTAGACATTATCATTTTCCTTTTACACGTGTGAAAACAGAGACACAGAGAAGTTAGGTATCCTCTCCAAGATCACACAGCTCGTGTGAAACCCGATGCAGTTGCTCTTGAGTCGATGTTTTTTAACCTCTTCTTTCACAAGGAATGTCCTCAGTTAGCGGGATTTATTTTTAGATTTACTTATTTTTATTTTTTGTATGAGTGTTTTGCCCACATCTATATACATATACCATGTGTATGCCTAGTGCCCATTGGGCACAGAAGACAATGTCAGATCCGCTACAACCGGAGTTACAGATGGTTATGAGCTGCCATGTGGGTACTAAAAACTGGACCTGGGTCCTCTCCAAGAGCAGCCAGTGCTCTTAGTCACTGAACCATCTTGCCAGCTCTCATAGAGAATAAATATTCTTAACACACAAGCAACATGCAGCTTCCAGGTCCCTTCCCCTGGGGATCCTAACTAACAGGTTTCTGTGAGATAGAGACAGCTATGATTCATAAGGGATGCAGGTGTGATAGGGTGTAGCTCAGGGGCAGAGCAGTTGTCTCGTGGGTGTGAGGTCCAGAGTTCCATCCCTAGCATAGCCAGAAAAAAGAAAGAAAGAAAAGAGAGAGAGAGAGAGAGAGAGAGAGAGAGAGAGAGAGAGAGAGAAGACAGAGAGAGAGACAGAGAGAGAAAGAAAAAAGAAAGAGAAAGAAAGAAAGAAGAAAGAAAGAAAGAAAGAAAGAAAGAAAGAAAGAAAGAAAGAAGAAGAAAGAAAGAAAGAAAGAAAGAAAGAAAAAGAGAGAGAGAGAGAGAAAGAAAGAAAGAAAGAAAGGAAGGAAGGAAGGAAGAGAAAGGAAGGAAGGAAGGAAGAGAAGAAAGAAGAAGAAAGAAAGAAAGAAAAACACATTCCAGAATCCCTGGTCTTACCCAATGGTCTCACATGACAGCTGAAAACTGAAGCCCAGAGATTGTAAAGGCTAAAGGTCACACAGCAGCTTAAGGAAAGAGGCAGAACTCAGTTTCAAGTCTCTCGATTCTCTGACGACAGTCCTTCCCCATTTCCCTTTAAGTTTTAAAAGTCACCAAAAGGGCCTGGGGATGCCAGTAGTAAAGCGTCTGCCTGGTCTATGCAAATCTCTGACTTTGATTCCAGTACAGACAACAGCCAAACACAAAAATGTGGAATCATTTGCTAATCAAGTAGGAAAAGGGAGGCACAGGGGTGGTGAGGGAACTGCCCTGCTCCAAATGTGGCCACTGGTACCCATGCCAGAGCTTTAACCAGCAACTACCTGACCACAGGCAGACAGGCCTGGGCATGGGCAGCACCATGGCCCGGGTGGGCAGCATCGTGAGCCCACTGGTGAGCATGACTGCAGAGGTCTACCCCTCCATGCCTCTCTTCATCTTCGGCGCTGTCCCCGTGGCTGCCAGTGCTGTCATTGCCCTGCTGCCAGAGACCTTGGGCAAGCCACTGCCTGATACAGTTCAGGACCTGAAGAGCAGGTAGGTATCCCCCAAAGAGGATCGGTGACTTATTCCAGGTCACCTACCCAGGCTGGGCAGCACTGAGACTCGGACCAGGTCTCTTCCACGTCAGGGCTTTGTCCCTTTGTCTCCAAGTAGAAGATTCTCCCATAATCCTTGGGGCTCTCAGCTCCAGGAAGAAGTGGTTGCCATTTGAGAGTAGATAGCGATGGCTAATCACAGCTGAGGGAGAGCCTGCCCCATTTCAGACCCAAACAGGAGGCTGCAAACCCAAATATCTGCTTTCCTTCCAGGAGCAGAGGAAAGCAAAAGCAACAGCAGCAGGAACAGCAGAAGCAGATGATGCCACTCCAGGCCTCAGCACAGGAGAAGAATGGACTCTGAAAACGGAAGGGCTTCACACAGCACTAAAAGGTGTGGGGTTCCACAGGTCCTGCCATCTACATGAGGGGCAGAAGTGAGTGGAGGGACTGGATCATCCAAATGTGAAGGCTGTCATTCAGAGAAACACCTCCCCAAAGGTCACTACAGTAGACCCACTAGGAACAAAAGGTCCAACCGTGTGCAGCTTCTTAAGCAGAATGTGCTCTTCATCAGCCATCTTCCAGCTCAGTGGTCACTCCTCCAGCTCCAGTGCCCTCCCCCTCCAGGACACTGCAAAGAATCCAGACAATTAAATGAATCTCTTCTACCTAAGTCTCTCTCTCTTCTTCTTTGCCCCCACCTTTCCTACCCAATCATTTCTGTTTTAGCTACATGCCTTATGTCCCTTCTCAGAAATTAAAATCCAATGAGAAACTGAATGAAAACAGCAGTCAGAGGCTCTGTTGTGGGTTCTTCTCCTGCTGTAAGAGCACATGGAAACTAGCAGCAAAAGAGATAGATGCTCATAGGTGTGATGTCAGGATACTGCCCCCTTGGAAGTTCACACCACTAGCCAACCTATTTTTTCCTGTGTTTGATGGGTTTTCAATGTTGCTCTGCTTCCTGGGGTCCAGGGGCTGGTGGAGGAGTGAGATGAGGACCCGACGTTATTGAACAGCCAAGGAGACCCAACACTGAGTGTTAATTATGTGCCAGGTGGTGTCTTAAGCAATGTGAATGTATTGATTCAGTCTATCCTCTCAGTCATCCCCAGTGGATACTGTTTGAAAGTAATTTAGTTTGGTTTCATTTTTTAGTTTTCCTAATATGGGGTCTTATCTAGCTAGTTATTTTGTCAACTTGACACAAGCTAGTCATTTGAGAAGAAAGAACCTCAACTGAAAAAATAAGGCAAGCCTGTGGGGGGCAGGTTCTTGATTAACAATTAATGAAGGAGGATCCAGACCACTGTCGGCAGTACCATCCCTGGGCTGGTGGTCCTGGTGCTATAACAAAGTAAGCTGAGCAAGCCAGTAAGCAGTGTACTTCCATGGCCTCTGCTTCAGTCTCTGCCCTGACTTCCCACAAGGACAGACTGCGACCTGAGAGCTGTAAGAGAAAATAAACCCTTTCCTCTCCAAGTAGCTTTTGGTCATGGTATTTTGTCACAGCAATGGAAATACTAAGACAGGGTCTGATCCCTGGCTGGCCTTGAACTTACTAAGTAGCGAAGATGACTTTGAACCTTGATCCTTCTGCCTCCACCACCCAAATGCAAGCAACAGGTGTGTGCCACAATGCTCAAATCTGAAAATAGTACAGTTTTAGTCCTGTCTTAGTCTCGCTTCAATCAGTGTGTCAGGGACCTTGTAGCATCTTCTGTGACCTGACCAAGATGGAACACTCCAGAGAATTCTCAACTTCCTGGTCCTGGTAGAGTTCTCCTCATTCTCAGGGCTTCACCTCATCATACAGGCCCCACACACAGGCTTTTAGTCCAAATCCCTTCCTTACAGGATTTTCTGCCCCAAAGAAGTTTCATGACCCCAGAGAGCTTTAGAGGGCCACCAGCTAAGCTTCCTGTCCCATGGCAGGCCACACAGAGGAATCCTTGAGAACAGCTACACCAACTCCTTGGAACTTTCAATTGTGTGGCCTGAAACAGAAATAATATGCAGATATGATTAAATTAAGGATTCTGAAGTAAGGAAACTATCCTAAATTATTTGGGTTAGCCCAATGTGATCACAAAGGCAGTTAGAGAGACAGATCAGATGTAACAACAGAATCAAGAGGGTGGAGTGGCTCAAAAAGGAATGAAAAATAAAGGTCAGTTCAAGACAAGATAGAAACAATAAACTTCAATTAATTGTTACTAAATTAAAGTAACTTCTAATCATTTTCAATCAAATAGATATATTTAGCATCATTAAATAAATAAGTGGTATAGGCCTCCAGGCCAAGGAATGAAACTTCCAGGAGCTGAAATGGGAAGGAAATGGATTCTTCCTTGAAGCCACCAAAAGGAACACATCCCTGTTGACATAGCAACCTTCAGTATCCAGCCTCTTAACTATACAAGAATAATCGGGGCTGTTTAAGCCACTATATTTGCAATGATTC
>JAJTUV010003296.1:0-160889 GCA_021653895.1 Mastomys natalensis | reverse complement strand
TGGATGCAGATACCCTTGTACAGAACACTAAGCTTAGCACACTAAGGTAAACACTACTTTAAGCACCAGCTTCCTATGAGTCACCCTTGTCTCCTTTCTAACTTTAAAGATAACTGCTATTTCACTATCAAGGGTCACACATGATTACAGAGGTTAATCTCAAAGCCAGGAATCTATTTGTTTTTCTATTTGCAGAGACTACTGTTATGTCTGTAGCTGAATCCTAGACACTTAATGTATTGCTAATCTTTTTCCTGGCTTGTCAATGACAACCACCCTTTCCTTTCACCCCCTTCTTCAGGTTTGTGTCCTGAGTGTGCTTGACTGTTTGAGCATGCCTTTGCCACTCTGCATTCTTTATGTACTTTAGCCCTTGAATTACTCCTCATCCTCCACGAAGAATCAAGATTAACTGTCAAGAGACTTTAGAGGGTTTAGTCTATCTGTTCTGGAAAGTCATTTGGCCCCTTAATATATTAGTCCAGTCAACATGTTCAAATAATCAGAAATGCATCTTCTCATACAACCTCACATTTTCAGTCTTTTCAACAAGTGAGTTAATGACAAAAAGAAAAATTACAGTTATTATACATATATCCCAGTGTCTTTAGTAAACACCAGACATGAATTAAATGGGTAGAAGAATAAATTTATGCCATCTCAAAATATGTTCAAAAACATTAAAACACCAGGGACTCCTTGAAAAGAAATCCATGTCAGTGAATGGGAGAGATCTGAGAGCTACATTTTGCTGTGAGCATACACAAACACAGCAGTGTGACGGTGTCTTTACCTGTGTATCTGAAGGGCCCATGCTTCTTTTCATAGAGCACATCGTTCTTGTCCTCTTGGCCTTTGTAGTCTTCCAACGAAGCTTAGAAATAGAGAAGTAGGAAGAAAATAGATTACTTAAATTCTGTCATACAAGATACCACTTCAGTCTCCTGGAAAGTACATTTCTCAACCCCAGGAAGGAAAGCACCGTGTTACTTATGTTGCTTCTTACTCGCTTTACTCATTTGCTCATTACTCACTACCTTCACAATGGCCTGAAGGCATTACTCCTGCTCCCTACTGGTGTCCCGACTGGTTGTGGTACCCAAGGGGGACTTCCCCTTCTCAGAGGAGAAAGAAAGGGGGTAATGGGAAGAGGAGAGATTACTGAGGGTGGGGCTGGGAGGAGAGAGAAGTGAGGGGGCTGCAATTAGGGATGTAAGGTGAATAGCACGTTCTTTGTGTCCAGGAAAAGGGAGGCTGCAACAAGGAATCTAAGAACAAAACTTAGTATGGAAGATGGAAATCCCAGTGTGTTGCTAAATTTCAGGAAAGCTTGAACATACGAGAGTGGATGTCCTTCTGCCAACTGCCCCCCCTGAAACCTGAAGAATTTTCAAGTTAAGGAATTCGGAGTATCTACTTTGTTCCCAGGTTGACAAGTTTGTTGAAACCTCAAACTTCACAAAAGTCCCCTCTCTCCTTTGCCTGCTTTCCCTCCTCTGATCACGTCCTGCTCATTCCAGAGGAAGTGCTGGGGAAGAAAAGAAGTCAGAGCACAGCAGCAAACCGAGTAGCTTCAGGGAAATGAAGAAGGCATTCAGAAATCAACTCTGTGAGAACTGGCTAATAGGGAGGCTCTGATATCCTTGAAAGAAACAGGCCCGATAAAGAAACAGGCCAGATGACTGGCAAAGGAGGGAGGGGCGTGATCTCGCTATGGAACAGAAAGAAAAATCTAGAAGGGTGATGACCACAGGCAGGACCACCAGGAAGGGGAGGGTAGTTCTACTCTCATTTAAGAATCATGCCCTGCAGAGAGGAATGTCAGTCTTTAAACCCTCCTGGTTGTTGCTCATTCTTAATCCCCTGTCCAGCTCCACCCATTTGCCTTTTTGCTGCTATATGAGTTCAGGATCAGATGAAGACTTCCCAAACCCCTTGTTCTGGGTCAGGCTTTTCAATGTTTACCACCATCAGAAAGTCCTCCCACACCTCTATGAAAAACCCTCTCCTCAGAACTCCCAGTTCTGTGCAGCAGCTACTTGGTTACACCTTAAAGCCGCCACCCCCCAACCCCCTGCCGCCATGCCCTGAGTAAAATCCCAGAGAGCAGCTGGTGGGCCTCCTACCAGAAAAGTGGTCTTGGACAGTCGGCCTGCAGTACCTTATTGCTTCTTGGAAAAGCAGGGAGTCTGCGCCAGAGTCTGATCAAGCTCTGTCCTTAGCAAGAACAAGGACAACTCCGAAAGGCCTTCCGTGGGTGGAGGCTCTGCGAGGCTCACAGCAAACACAGAAAGAGCCTAACTTGATTCTTGATGTTGAGAGGAAGAGAGCAGTCACATGACTGTCTGAACCAAGTGGGCAGGCTTTGTGAGGGGTTCTGGCATCACTGACTACTTCTGAGGTCTTAGGGAGGAGTTGCGGCCTACACCCACGTGCATCTTAGCACGTGACCGCAAGAGCAGCAGTAACTGAGTAACAGAGTAGTCTCGTGATTTCAAGGCTTTTGCCTCAAGAAGTACCGAAGTACAAAATCCAGAAACTCCTAACTTCTGACAAAGGCTGCTGATAAAGTTGGGAGTTGGGAGTTGGAGAAGAGTGTGCTTGCAAATGCGGAGGCAGGGCCAGGGTTGGAAACAGACCCTGGATTCTACAAAAGCACTGCAATTAAAAAAACAAAAAAACCTTAAACCGGAAACAAGTGGTGGAAACCTGTAATCCTAACACTAAGGCAGAGGCAGGCACATCTCTGTGAGTTCCAGGCCAGCCTGGTCAACAAAGCTAGTTCTAAGAGAGCCAAGGCATACTCAAAGATACCATATCTCAAAAAAAATTAAATTAAATTAAAACCAAACAAATAAGTTTAAGCATTAAAAATAGAAGAACTTAACAAATTTAAGATATGCATGTTACCAACAGAGACCATAGGCCTCAGTCGGCCACATAATTTTCTTTTCTCCATGATGACAACATCCCTATGACGTACAGCCATAGGATTCCATACTATCCGGATGTCTGGGAAGAGCTTTATCAGCTCCTTGACAGAGTCTTCCAGTTTTGCCCACCAAACCTAGGAAAACAGTACTTAATGAAATTAGAGCCAGGGACCTAGGTCTAAGCCAACATTTCTTTAAAGATGATGCACACCTTCAAGTGTCAGAGGATGTCAGTGGGTGTCCTGATCCATTACTAATTTATTCTCTTGACTTAAGGTCACTCACTGAAACTAAAGCCTAGCTGAAATCCAGAAAAATCCAAGACACCCCTCTGTATCTGACCTCTGACCTGACCAGAGCTGGGATTTCAAGCCTGTGTGCAGCCACCCCTGGCTTTTGTCAAGCTTCTACTGATTCAAGCTGAGGTCCCCATGTTTTAGCAGCAAGTGTTCTTACCCAGTGAGCCACGTTCCCTGTTCTGGGACCTATTCCTGAAGAAGTTCTGGGACTTATTCCTGAAAAAGTTCTAGGATCTATTCCTGAAGAAGTTCTGGGACCTATTCCTGAAGAAGGGAGGAAACAGTAATAGAGACCACCACACAGAAGCATGATGCAGCCAGAGAGCTCTGCGTTAGGTTGACAGCCTTCTGAGGGCTTCGGGCCATGGCAGCAGTTTGCCTGTTCCAGCAAAACTTGGGTTTCTGTAGAATTCTGGAGCATTAAATTCCTAAGATGTGATCAAGTAAGCAGAGCGTAAAACTTAACCCCAAACTGAGAATGCAGACCATTTCCAAGATCGGGACAACTATAGCAGATAAAAGTTCCCTTTTCCCCCCTCCATACTGGCTAATTTCTGAACATAGAGCCCCTGGGAGGGTCAGTGGAGTCTAGAGCCAGGGGGCATTCAATGAAGATTTTTGTTCAGGCAAACACCTAGGTAAGAAATAGTCAGCGACTGGGAAGTACAGACTGCTTGAAAGCTTTGGGGTACAAGGCTTTTCCATCAGGCAGCCCTAGTTATCGCATAAACAGTATCTACTGTAACTTAGAGCCTTGTGTGAGCTGTGCAGGGTTGACGTGATTGGGAGACCTGATGCTTTTGCAGGATTGACTCTGAGTCAGCTCCGTTGCTCTCTTTACTGGAGCACAGCCTGCTGAGTCACGTATCTTTTTACAGAGATGGCAGAGATGCTGAGGGGCATAAAAATCCCTCCTCTAAAGCCAAGCTCTTACCCATCTGCTTGTATACCTACATTCCATGTGGTTTCTGTGGTCATCTAAATGCCAGGCAGTCCAAGGCGGTGATGTTTTATTCCTAGGTCCCAAGTGGACTGGCTCAGGAGCCCACAGGTTACTGTCTGTATTAGTCAGGATTCTCTAGAGTCACAGAACTTATGGGTAGTCCCTATATAGTAAGGGAATTTGTTGTTGACTTACAGTCTGTAGTCCAACTCCCCAGCAATGATCAGCAGCAGCTGTGAATGGAAGTCCCAGATCTAGCAGTTGCTCAATCCCACAAGGCAAGCAGACGAAAAAGAGTGAGCCTTCCTTCTTCCAATGTCCTTATGTAGGCCTCCAGCAGAAGGTGTGGCCTGAACTAAAGGGATGTACCACCACACCTGGAACTGGGACTTACTTTGTCCCAGATGATTTGAACTCTTGCCTTAGTCTCCTGGGATTCATAGTCACTATGCCTCAAGATCTCCAGGCCAAGGTCCAGGTCAGCCTCAAGATCTGGATCACAGGTGAGCCTTCCAATTCTGGATTGTATTTCATTCCATATATAGTCAAGTTGACAACCAGGAAGAGCCACTACACTGTCACTCAAAGGCCTTTAGCTCATGCTTCTGTGGATCCTGTGAAAATCTGCTTCACTATGAGACAGCAAAGTCTGACACAAAAACAATCCCAGAGAAAAGCTGTCCTACTGATTAGGCTACTGGGGACGGAGGCCCTTTATCTACTCTAGGTCCATCACAATAGAGTCCCTGTCCTCATATCTTAGGGACTCTCCCAGAAAGGCCCTGCTCTCTGTCTGTGATTCCCAACCCCACGGCCACAATATCTTTTCTTCCTGTTCTCTTACAAAATAGTAACAAGACTCATTTGTATTGAGGTGACTCCTAATTCCAAGAGGTGTGGTGGCCTAAAGACATCCCATATGAGCAGAGGAGCACTGGGAGATTGATGTTCCTTGGAGCAATCCCATCCCCACTCCCACCCACCAGGGCTGCACTTAACCTAATTTTTCCTAGACTCTGCATCCTCATAGGATCACTAGGTTAGCTTCTCAGAGCCCAGAAGGGTCTGAAAGACCACTGGGTCTTTCAGATAAGAGCACCTCCTAAGTCCCCTCTTCCTGTCTTAACCTGTTGTCCAGTCTCAGCTCCTGCCTGCCCCTTTAGCCCCTCAGTGCACTGCCTGAGCTCTCTCCTGAGAAATTGCTCAATCCAAAGGACAGCTTGTGTACTTTCCATCTTTGGGGTCCACCAAGATTATACCACACCCACCCCAAGGGGCAGTGGTACAGCATAAAGGAGGCTCCACGGGGCATGACCCTGGTGGAGTTTGGCTTTGTCAGATGACTAGAAAGTTTCTTTCATGTCCTGTCCAGCTGGATTTTCCCGGCTGGGATCATGTAGGAATAAAATGGGGTACGTGGTTGACTATTCCCCATCCCACTGCTACCTTGATTACAGGCTCTCTGTGGATAAGGCCTGAAGGATAAGGACAAGCACTGGAGCAGAGGTCGTGAGGGCAGCAGGAGCCATTGCCTCATATCCTGCTGCTGCTTGACACTGTCAGCCAGGGTGTTTTCCTAAATATAGTTCTGCATTAGAAGCCTCCTAGCAGAGACAAGAAGCCAAGGAAAGGGAAAAAAGATGGCTATTGTACCACTCAGACAAACTAAAGTGATCTTCACAAGACCAGCTGGGACTGCTCTCTAAAGATCAACACAGCCTGGCTTGGCTTCCTCTCTGGAAGAAGGGGTTAGGGAGGATAATGGGACCCTCACCTGAGTACTCAACTGCCCCTCCCAACTCTTTGTATGCAGTCTAGCTCCTCTAATTGCAGGCAGCAATTAGATCTCTTGGCAGGCCTGGGGTGTATAGTTGGGGAAGGATGAGAGGGAGACTAGGAGAGGACACTCCAGGTATACAGCCATGGTGGGGATGGGGATGTGATGACAGGGTTCATGCATTCTACTTTTGTTACCTGATTCAAGGGGCTACTTGGGTGACCCCTGGGTAACTTTTCTATGGTGGTTTGAATGAGAATGGACATGTTTGGCCCCTGGTTGATGGATATCTAACAGGAATGATTAGGAGGTATGATCTTGAAGAAAGTGTGTCACTGGGGTTGAACTTTGAGGTTTCAAAAGCCAATGCCACTTCTCCCTCTCTGCCTGCTGCCCGCTGCCTGCTGCCCGCTGCCTGCTGCCCGCTCCCCGCTGCCCGCTGCCTGCAGCCTGTGGATAAGATGTAAGGTCTCAGCTACTGCTCTAGCCCCATACCCACCTGCCTGATGCCATGCCCTCAACCATAATGACCATAGACTCAGCCTCTGAAACTATAAACAAGCTCCCAATGAACTTCTTTCTTTTATAAATTGCCTTGCTCGTACTGTCTGTTCACCACAGCAATAGAAGAGTAACTAAGACATTTTCCCTACCTGTGTCATCAAGAGTGGCCTAGAGAATCCTTCCTAGGCTGTCTGACTAACTGAGTTGCAAAACGCTGAGGTGGGGATCAAAGATCAAGGCAAGACTCTTCAGCTAAATGGCCTGGGGCTCCTCAAGGTTTACACTTACAGGATCCAGTTGTGGAGACAGATGATCCTGACTCTTGGGCATGGCTGCCAAGTCCTTTACTGTTCCATGGTTATTAAGAGACACCATGTCCAAGACAATTCTTATGGAAGAAACCATTTAATTGTGAACTTGTGTACATTTTTAGAGGGTTAGTCCATTATCATCATTGCAAGAAGCAAGCATGGCAGCATGCAGGCAGGAGCTGGAGCAGAAGGTGAGAACCACCTCCTGGTCCACAGGCAGAGAGCAACAATGGGCTTTTGAAGTCTCAAAGCCTATCCCCTAGTGACACACTTCCTCCAACAAAAACCACACCTCCTAATCCTTCTCAAATAGTGCTTCTCTCTGATGACTAAGTATTCAAATATATGGGGCTTATGGAGTTCTTTCTTATATAAACAACTTCATACATTTTCTTGGAGTGTAACCTAATGAAGCAACTATGGAAATCAGTTTGGAGGTTTCTCAAAAAACCTAGGAATAAATCTACCATACGAACTAGGTGTACCACTCTTAGGCATATACTCAAGGACCTTTATATCTTACTATAGAGGCACTTGTTCATCCATATGCATTGCTGCTCTATTCACATTATCAAGGGCATGGAATCATCCTAGATGTCTATCAACTGATGAATATATAATGAAGATTTCCAAGCTGTAAAGGCAAGTGAAATGAAATTTGCAGTTAGATGGATATAAACTGGAAAACTACACTAAGTGCAGTTGCTCAACCTCCCAAATAACAAAGAACTTATATTCTTTCTCATCTGAGGGGCCTATCTTCAAATTATTTATATATACAGGGTCTACTTATGGAAACTAACAAAAGAGAAATGGGTCATTGACAAGGGTGATGCACTTAATGATACAGATAATAGGATATAGGTGAAATTTTTAAAAAAGAGGGGGAATACTGGAAGCAGAAGGGTTTGTGTAGATAGTAGAATGATGGTAATGGCTAAATATGGGACCAAGGAAAGATGCAATCCAAGTCTTCTGGTTAGGTTGTTGTCAACTAGAGTTGCCACAGCTAGAGTCAAATTAGAAGAGGAACCTTGATCTGATTGGCCTGCAGGTAAGTATGTGAAACATTTTCTTGATTAAAGATTGAAATAAGAAGAGCAACCCTACTGTGAGCAGGGGTCACCCTCAATAAGAAGCTTTGAATTGTGTAAGAAAGCAGACTGAACAAGCCATGGAAAGCAAAGAACTAAACAGTGGTTCTCTGTGGCCCCTGCCTCATTTCCTTTCTCCAGTCTTCTACCTTCAAGTCTGTGCTTTGAGTCCTGTCCTGTCTTTCCTTCTTTTTTTTTTTTTTTTTTTTTTTTTTTTTTTTCAAGACAGGGTTTCTCTGTGTAGCCCGGGCTGTCCTGGAACTCACTCTGTATACCAAGGCTGGCCTCGAACTCAGAAATCTGTCTGCCTCTGCCTCCCAAGTGCTGGGATTAGAGGCATGCGCCACCACAGCCAGCCTGTCTTTCCTTCTTGATGGACTGTGATTGGCATTTAAAAGTCAAATAACCCTTTCCTCCTCAAGTTTCTTTCTACCATGCGGTTTATAATGCAAGACTTTCGGGCTCAGTTTAAATTTAAGATAAAAGAACCCCACTGTCCCAGGACACATCCCCGGAGGGGCACATTTCATTCTTAGTCAGAGGACACTTGCTAGATTAACATTCGGAGGAGGAATGGAGAGGCTGATTAACATTCCTCAGACCACAGGGGAGGGAACCCACCTGTGGGTGAGGAAGACCCAGAGCACACAGACACATTCCAGGAATCAGGAAGCTGAGCCCTTAAGGTAATAAACCTGGGCAAAAGGAAGACACTCATTGTCATAATCTGAGTCACCTAGATACCAGACCTGGAAAGGTCAGACTTTGTGGTTTGCTCTCGTGAACTCTGTATAAGTACTGTACCCAGCTCTTTTTCAGGGCTCTCTTGCCTGCATGTGAGGAGAGTCCTAGTGCACTAGTTTCATTAAACCTCAGGGGATTGCAGCAAGTCCTGTCCGTGTGCGTTTCTGTGGGAGTGCGTCCCCTGGTTTGGATCTTACAGTTCAACATAATCACAGAAATAGAAAGGAAACAAACACAAAAATTGATGCCTTAGACTGTGGTATTGCTGTGACAAGCCTGCCCCATTTTGATTTTGAATTGTGGAAGTGCTTAGAATCTGTGCTGGAAGATCCATTAGTGCTCAGAGATTAGTTGTGTGTTTGCAAACTTGGAGGATAAAATGCGGAGAGCAATAGAGACAATGAGGTCCTGGCTTGTGAAGTTTCAGAGGTAATTTTGAGAGTCTTTCAAAGCTTTGAATCAAGTGATACTTTGTATTAAGATTCTATAGTTTCTGGAAATTTCAGATGAAGAACTGGCTGTTATTAACAAGAGACCAGCACTACTGAAGTGAATTCTTTGCTTTACTAGGATGATAGATAGTGGTTATCTGAAGATGAATAAAATCAGCTGTGAATAAGAAGAAAACCAGCATCATTGGAAAGAAATATTGTAAGTATTTTTTTCAGTATCAGCCCACAGAAGCTATGACCCAGTGGGGCTTCAAGACTGCATCTCAAGCTGGAAGCCAAATGTAGTAATGCAACAGTCTCCATATAGTACTAGTTTTTGGTGACATTAAAGTTATAAAATAGGGGGTGGGGGAAGGGCTGAGCAGAGGCGGCTCACCTGGCTGGGCAGCCATTCATTGAGAAGTCCAGGAGATTTTAAAGCCTAAGTTAGACCACAAAGAGAACTTTCTCTTTGGGACAAGAAGAGCTCAACTTTTGCAAGGGTTTATGGGATGCTTCATCTGTCCTCATTCCAGGCTTCCCAGAAATCTAAGGCTTCTCAGGTCAGCCCAGGAGCTTGTCCCTGACCTCCCTCCTGGCTTCTCCCCTACAGGTGCCTGGATGCAGCAAGCCATGCTCTGAGCCATGCCCAGGCCGGGACAGCCCTGCCCATCATCTGGGCCTCCACACTTGGGACCCTGGGAGAGGCCAACAGAGTTATTCCTGGAAATGAATGATGACCGATCCCAGCCCAGACCAAGCCTTCACATCCGGAGGCCAGATCCAAAGGACCCTGGCCACCACGGAAGGGTTAGAGAGTATCACCTTCATTTCAGGCTTTGCAGAACCAGCCAAGAGCCCCCAACCTGCTGCCTCCTCTGGCGCCCCTGGGGTTGGAACTTGTGTAGGACTGCTATCTGATTCTGCCGCTGCAGAGATTACATGCAGCACTGTGGGGCTTGTGTGCTGGGCTGCAGCCCTGCTTATCTGCCAGAGACCCCAATGAAGGGTCTGCCAAAGCCGCCTGGGCCAAGGAACACAACTGTGTCCCCCATCTCAGACAGTGGACACACACATCCCCAGCTGCCTGGATGTCCAGAGGCTCAAGACCAGCATGGGCAGCAGCTTCAGCTACCCTGATGTTAAGTAAGCTCAAGGACATCCCTGTCTACCCCTTCTGTCATGCCACCTCCCCAGTCCCTGACTCGGACTTCTGCTGCAAGGAGCCCCTTGCTTGCTTAGCACCTTTACCAGCAGTCCCTGTGGCTCAGAGGAGTACTGCTCCTTCCATAAATCAGACCTGGACCTGCTGGAGATGGGCAGTGGCTCCATGTCGAGAGCCTGGAGATGGAAGTGCTTATTTTCAAGAAGCTGACAGAGCTGTTCATTTTACAACCAGATTGACAAGCTGGCCGAGTGCACATTGGACACTGTGTTCCCAGAGAAGACCAGCAAGATCTCAGACCTGATCAGCAGCATCACAGAGGACTACCACTTGGATGAGCAAGACACTGAGTGCCCCCTGGTGCGAGGCATCATCTGCACCAGTACCCAAAAAAGCTGCTCTGCCCACAGACCTCTTAGGGGCACTCAGCCACCTGCTGCTGCCCCTGACAGTGTCCGTGAGACCATGGTGGGCTCTGGTCTCAGCCAGGACGAACTGACAGTGCAGATCTCCCAGGAGACAAATGCAGATGCCATCGCCAGGAAGCTGAGGCCATATGGAGTCCCAGGTGTGGTCCTGACCTGATCAGAAGATGGGAAACTACACTAGGTGCCCCATCAGATGACCTTCCAGCTTCTTTTCAGGTTGGTTGAGGATGGGATCAGAAATGGAAAAAAGCCTGAGAGACCGTGTACCCACTGCAACCATAGAAGCTGACTTAAATGGGAGTTCCTAGAATACAGCTAGAAGTGATCTGGGAAGTAAGGTGGTGAGAAGGCCATTCAGCCTGCATCTACACATGCTCCCTATATGATCTCTACTGCTGTCCTCTGGGCCTTGACAACCCCTAGGAGCAAGGTCATTACCCTTTTACAGACAACAGCTGGAGTTTCAACATCAAGTGGGTTGCTGTTGGCCATGGAAGGGCATCTTGGTTTGTGGTTGACATGGGCCTGGAACCCCCCGAGACTTGCAGGTGTTCGGCCACGCCTCCAGGATCCAGGGCCCTAACACTCAATCTAATTTCCATTTAACCTGCATCGTCAGTCACCATAAGACAAAGATAGAGGACATGACTAAAAGGCCTCTGCCTCGAGAGATTTACATATTAATGAGTTATCTAAAGGCCAGGAGACATAGCTAATTAAGTTATTCCCTCCCCTCTTCCTCCCTATTTAAACCAGCTCCCCTGGCTTTTCTGGGGGCACATAAACATCCAGATCCAACGCCATGAACAATAAACTTCTCTTTGGAAACCTAGTCCACATGTCTCTGGGGCCTGTCGCCACCAAGCTTCCAGCCTCTAGAACCCTAGACCTTCTTGCGTAAGTAAGACTTTGCCACGGTCTCGGGACTTTGTGCCAGTCCCGAGATTCTGCCGGTCCAAGGACTCCGCCCCCCGCCCCCACGCCTGGGCCCAGGGACTCCCCTCGTGTGTTATTCCCACAGCTGGTGCACCAATATGGAGCTCAAACACCCATACGACTGCAAGAATGGGCCACCACCAAAGCTTCCACCCTCTGGATGCTATGCCAAGCAAGTATACTTCCAGCGGGGTGGCATGAGCACCATGTGCTCCCTGCCTCCATTCTGCCGGGTATCCCAAGACCCCCAGAATGGTGGCCAATCTCTGTGAGCAGGTTTGTCACAGCACAACACGGTGCATCCCCCACAATCTCTGTCCTGCTGCCTGCCATCCCCCATGTCGTCTGAGGCCCAGAACAGAGTTCTCACAGGAGAGCCCTGTGCCCGCCCCTGCTGAAATCAGTCTGAGTTTGTTTCCCCGCTCAAGTGCGATCCCCACTGCATCCGCTTAGTGTGGTGTGAGACAAACACAGCCAAGCTTTCTGCGCCTACTTCTGCTCCGCTGCAGTGGACCCCACCTCCCTGAGACATCTGCCCCAGACAAGAACGTGGACCAACTACACAACAGACAACTCCATGCCCATGCACCCATAGCACTGGGGCCATAATTTTTTCCCTTGCTAGTGGTGGACAATGCATGCAGAGCCAGTTCCAAGAGTGTCCCCTGCTGGCGCCTGCAAAAATCATGAGTAAAAAAGACTAGGTCTCTCTCTCCATGTGTTCTCCAGCTCAAGGACAAGATGGCAGACTCCCTAATCACTTTCATGCTCTGCCTGCCAGCGTAGGTTTTTCCCCCTCACCCTCCGTCATCCATAACAAGTTAGTTCAGCCACTTGCCTAAAGCAGCACCTATAAATTTCCTTTCCCCTTTTAGACAGTTTTCTTTCTCACAACTAAAAGCTCTTGCCTTGATCTTCGTTCTAAGACTTTTCCTTGAGTGGGGGACTCCTCCTTGAGACTGAGACTGTTCTCTCTCTCAAGGCCACTGACTCCAAACTCTAGTTTCCAGTGATTTCCCCAGGGGTCAGTCTTCCATAGGCTGCCTGCTAGCCTAGAGTAGACTTCCCCCACTCATTTGTGGCAGATTACCAGCTTACCTGAAACAGTGGGTCTGAGACCCTGTCGACTCCCTTCACCCCTGTGTTCCTCACAGTTTCTTTCTCATGACTAAAAACTCTGGGCTGAGCCTAGAGAAGCTGCACGCTGGCTCCCAGCTTCTCCCAAGAGCTACAGGCTACGCGCCAGCTTCCACGTGTCTCCACCCCTATGGCTCAGTTTTACACAGCCTTTTACTTCTGACTTCCCTATCAAGCCCCTATGTTTCTTGCTTTGAGTTTTCTTCAAGGTTAGCTTTTCTTCTCTTTCTTTATATTTAAGATTAAAAACAAAGGGGGAAAACCCTGCTAGTGCACACAGGGCAGAGCAAGCCCCTCTGCCCACTGCTTCTGAACCACCATTAATGCTTTTTCTTCCCAACAGGAATACCTGCAACAATCTTCATGCTTTTCCTCCATTAATGCTTTTCTCCCCAACAGGAACTTCTAAAACAACAATATTCATGCTTTTCAACCCAAAATTTTTCACCTTTGTTTTAATATTTTCTTTTCTCTCTAATACTCGTGATATATGTCCAATACTTTTTTCCAACTTTTAAGATTTCTTCAAGGTTCAAAAGTCATCTAAATCTACTTCCACAGGTTAAATCAACATGCTGATTACCATTTTTCAGCTCTTAATTAACAACCAATTTCCTTTCACAGACAAACTGTTGCTGCCTATCCCAGATACATAATTAATATGATGTTTTTCTCCTTCAGCCGTCCAAAAGCAGACTCAAAGATACCCTCCAAGACTAAAATTTCCTCAACAACACCTTTGCCTTTCCAGAATCTTAACGACAGACCATGAATTACTTGCTCCCAAGTAATTAATGCTCAATATCCAGCCTTTGCAAGCAGCATCCCGGGGATGCTGCTTCCCTGTGATTATACCCACAGATCCAACAGAGACAGTGCCACCTCCTGGAATCTGCCAAGCTGCCTTTCCCAGCCATCTCGTCTTACTGAAGACCCAGAGACACATGCCAGACTCCAGAGACACACGCCAAAAACCCAGAGATGCTCGCTAAGAACACAGAAACACCACTGAGACAGAAAGAAGACAGATCCAGACCTTCCAGCTGCAGATGAACTCTTTTGCCAAAGTCATATAGCTGAAGTAGCATGTTAGTGAGAAAAACATAATATCTATTTAGATTAATCAGATGTCATTACCCTTAAACTGTACAACCTGTATTTAATTGATTCAATGATTTCTTGCATTCCCAATCTAACCCTCAATTGCCATTACCCTTTGGGCTTAATTATGCTGCACCCCGCCTGCCTGCATAGTGTTTTCATTTGACTTCCTCACCCAAAATTTTCACTACAAACACCTCTCCTTTAAAGAGAGGAATTGTGGGGCGGTGAGCTGTGAGAGACAGCCGAGTGCCTGATCAAACGAGTTTCTGAACCCTGGAGACCCTCTGGACGGAAAGTGCTCAGCTCTGTTCCTGCGCCTCTGGCTCTCTCAGCTTCAGCTGTCCATAGCCCCTCCCACAGAGAGGTCTATGGCCACTGGTCATATAGGAGTAGCACCCCCACATGCAGCCTACATACATCTCCAATAACCTGCACCTTGCAGACTACAGATGATACAGAGATACCCCTTCTTTTATGAAGGAGAAGAGAGTGGGATGTCCGGCCATGGAAGGGAGTCTTGATCGTGGGTTCACATGGGCCTGGAACCCGAGACTGCAGGTGTGTCGGCCACGCCTCCAGAACTCAGGGCCCTGACACTCAATCTAATCTCCATTTAACCTGCACCGTCAGTCACATAAGACACAGGTAGAGGATATGACTAATAGGCCTCTGCCTCGAGAGATTTACATATTAATGAGTTATCTAAAGGCCAGGAGACATAGCTAATTAAGTTATTGCCTATGCTCCTCCTCCCTATTTAAACCAGCTCCCCTGGCTTTTCTGGGGGGCACATGCACATCCAGATCCAACGCCATGAACAATAAACTTCTCTTTGGAAAACCAGTCCACATGTCTTCTGGGGCCTGTCGCCACCAAGCTTCCAGCCTCTGGAACCCTAGACCTTCTCGCGTATGTGAGACTTTGCCTTGGTCCCGGGACTCTGCTGCCCACTCCTGAGCACCACCTCCACCCCCAGCCCTTGGGTTGCTGCCACGTGGACACAGGGTCTCTGCCACATGGGCCCAGGATGGACGCCATGAGGGCCCGGGCCCTGGCCGCCCTGTGCATGTTTTTCCCACAGGTTGCCAGGCTGTTATGGCTGACCAGGCTTAAGCCCTGCTCTTTCATTCTCAGCAGGCTTCTCCCCGGCTATAGACCCTTGATGAGCTCCTTCCCCTCTCTGAGCCTCTGCTTCCTCCTCCAACCAGGGTACCCAGCCAGCCAAGACTCATCATTCCAGGGCATGGACACAGACTTTTCAGGGGCACCCCTGCTTCAGGTGTACTGCTAACCCCTACTGACCCAGCAGTCATAGCCCCTCTTGGAAGAAGCATAGCCAGCAGAGGAGAGGAACTGGGACCTCTGTGTGGAGGCCAGACTCTGAGCCCAAAGCAGTGACCTCTCTGGCTTCTGCTTTTGTTGAATGATCTTAGACCATATACATTTCACGGAGCCATGGTGGCCCACATCCTTCGCTCATCCAGCTGGACTGACTGCTGGATGGAAAGCAAAGCCTTGGGAAGTAGTTCCCCAGTTCTATTTCCATGATACCCTAAGCAATTATGGAAACTAAGTAGGTTGGTCAGGTTGGGGACAGCATGCTCTCTGTGATTCCGTGGGCAGTGCCCACTTGCTATAATGATAAACAGTTTGAAAAAAAATAAGGTTATAAAATAGAAATGGCTCATGAAGAGTACCTGAGGGCTTCACATTTTGAGAGGCCAACAGAGGACATTGGTGAAGGTGCTGCTTCAGTTACAATGGATGCCCAGTATTAAAAGGTTCATGTTTAAGACTTGCCATCATGTGGCAGATTAGGGTCCCGAAGAGAAGCCAGGAGAGGCTGTTGGTGAGAGTATAGCCTCAGTTGCAATGGAAAACTTAGGACATTGGAGATGCTAGGACTATACGCTGTTCATCAAGGACAGCAGCAGAGGTCCTGTAGAGCCAGCCAGAGCCCATGAGACATGCTACATGACGAAGACAAAAAATGGAACTTCCCAAGACTTTTGGGAGCCCACAGGCATGTGAATAAAGTCCAGACACTGGATACTGAATTATTTACAGTGTTGGAGTTTGGATTGCTCTAACTTGATTGCAACACTGCTATTATCATTCTCTCTTTTGCAATAAAAAGTATATAACTTTAAAAAAAAATTTAATTGGATATTTTATTTTTTACAATACAGATGTCATCCCCTTTACCCATTTCCCCTCCCTAGAACACCCTATCTCATCCCCCCTCCTCCTTTATTCTTTTATTCCATTTTGATTACATGCATGTATTAAAGTCAGTTGTAGGTTGAGGGTCTAGCAATACAATAGATGCAAATTGTGAAGGAATAAGCAAGACAATAAGCACAAATAGTCAAAGAAAAAGCAAGGCATTAAACCCAATTCCATGAACACTCCCATGATCACTGTTTCTAAAGGCTTATCAGGATGATCAAAGTATCTGAGCTACTTCCTTATCCTAGCCCAAGGACATTTTCATGTCTGAAGCCTACTTCATTCTTTTAGCCTAAAATTTAGATTCCTGTTTGAAATTACTTTTATGTTCTAGCCTAATATTTAAGTTCCTGCCTGAGATTACTTCTTTGTTCTAGCTTAAGATTTAGATTCCTACCTGAAATTATTTCTTTGTTCTAGCCTAATGTCAGATTCCTGCCTGAAGCCTACTTCCTTGTCCTTGACCAATGTCATATTCCTGCCAAGCAGCCCATTTCCTTGTCCTTGGTCCATGTCAGATTCTTGCCAAGCAGCCCCAAAGGCTCTCTGCCTCTTTATTTCATTAATAAGACTGAACCTGTCTTAAGTGATTCTGACAAGAATGCCTTCCTTACTTGTCATCAAATATGCATTATCAAAAGCAATGCACTTCTGTCTTAGGTTGGTAAGGCTCTGTGCAGAATCTTACCCACCCTGTGGGTTAAAAAAAAAAGGAAAAAACACGTGCAGGGGGGCGAGAGGGCTGGGCCCAGGGCCTGGGCCCACACGGCAGCGGCCAGCCGGCTGATTCGGTGAGAGAGACGGAGTTCTGCGGGCAGGCGGCAGACCTAGAATCCCAGGGTCAGGGGTTTTTTGCGCACGGTTCCCACATAGATGAAAAGTCTAGAGTGCCAGATGCTGCAAGCAGGCCTGAGAAGACACATAGACTGAGTTTCTAAGGAGTAGCTTCATTATCCATGGCAGGATAGTTGGATCTGGATGATTTGCATCGCCCAAGCAAATGCCCAGAGGGGGTCCCCCATATTGGGGAGTGGGAGAGAGGAGGAGCTAGGGAGGGGACTCAATCAGCTATGTCCCCTGACCTTATCAATATGTAAATCTCAAGCAGAGGGCTCCCAGTCACTCTCCATACCTGTGTCTTATGTGACCAAAGTCACAGGTTAAATGGAGACTGCAGGTCAGGGCCCCAGCTCTGGGGCGTGGCCAAACACCTGCAGTCTCAGGGTTCCAGGTCAATGGCAACCCCTCCATAGCCTGACACCATCCTGGTTTGCCAGCCTGTTAATTTAACAACTCTGTCTAGGGTCTGTTTTCAGGTTCAAGCCATGTACTTGGCTGCCAACATGTTGATGTCATTTATCAAAAACTTTAACACAATGGGCAGGAATACAAGTATTCTCAGGACAAAAAGGGCTAGCATGATCAAGCTATATATGCCATTTTTGAAGTTTGACCAAAATAGAAATACAGACGTCAGGCCATGGGTAATTTTATCTGCACTATCTACCGCATCAACACTCAGCAGAGCAGCATTCCTGAAATTCATAAGCTCCCTATGTATCATTAAACCATCCCAAGAGTTGTTAGAATTATGCAAAAATACACTGCATGTGTCATTAAATTTCTTCCTAATTATAATGACTACCACTGTAAATTGTAGAACTAACATGAATCCAATGGTATTTGGCATGATACTCAAGATGGCTCCTTACCCTTAAATTCTGAACCTCCTTCCAGTAATTTGAATAGGATAAAGAGCATCAATTCATTGTTCCAAATGCCTATCTAAATCCTCTGGTATATTCAACACATTAGTAATTTTTTTTTCTAAATGATTAACAAAAGTAGCTCTCTTAACTTCTTGTGTCACAGCAATTACAGAAGCAGTGGTGCTAGCAATTAATGTAATAAAGCTGTTATACCAGCAATAATCAATCAATAATTAAGCAATTGTTTCTGCTTAAAGGCTGACTCACTTCTTCCAGTACTTGCAAGCTATTTTTAGAATACCAAGGTTCTGTGATACTCAGGACACTAAAACAAAAGCTGGTTGATAGACCTCTGTTACTGACATGCCAGATTTCAACACACTAACACAATTAGAAAGTATACAATAAATGGAACTTACATTAAATACTGTAGAAGAAACAAAAGTAATTTTAACTTCACAATTAAAAGAGGCTTAACACATGTACTAACACATTTTTGAAATCCAGATCCTGTCCCAACTTTATGTCTTGCTAACATAACATCATAGAGAACTGCAGCTAATTTCCATATATGTCTCTGAAAATGTCCAGAACCAGACTTCCAAATGAAGACTGTTATTTCCAATATTGGATTGATTTCTAGACCAGTCCATAATTGAGTCTGAATAGTTGTCACATTTAATAACAATACAAGAGGTATTATAACTTCTCTTTTAGATTCTCTGTTCCACAATGTCTAAGAACTTGAGGCAAAGGCCAGCTTGTCCATCAGGGGTATAGGTAAGCAAAGGTGGTCGAGAACATATGTTCCAATACAGCTTCCCAGTCACCATTGTCAGGGCACTCAGCCAGCTCACAGGTCAGCATCATCCTTTGTTCCCTGGCATCAGCATGTCTCACCCATCTCTCTGGCAGCCACCATGCTCCTTCAGCATACTGCAGAATAAACACAAACATGCCCTCTTTCCCATATTTAATACTTGATTGGGATCATGCCTTATGCCAGTAAGTGGATCCTTCCCTTTCACCTATGCATAAGTATGCCTAGTTGTAGAATGCCATAGACACTCAGCAGAAAGTTCCTTGGCTGCCAATTAAAAAAAAAAACTTTAAAATAAAAAATAAAAGAATATGATTTAAATAAATTTGTGGTGTACAGAGGTATATCTCCCCCTTTTTTATTTTATGAAGATATTGTTTTAAAGTTCTATGGGCCTGTTCCACAGTCTCTTGTCCTTGACAATTATAAAGAATCCCCTTAATATGGGTAATGTTAAAATGCTGCTAAAGAGTCTCAAATGTTCGATCTGCCATAGCCAGTTCCTTTGTTTATTTGTTTGTTTTTCTTTTTCTTATTATTGGGTACTTTATTTATCTACATTTTAGATGTTATCCCCTTTCCCCATTCCCCACCCCAGAAAACCCCTTATCCATCCTCCCCCTCCTATTTCTATTGAGAGTGTGCCCCCACCCATCTACCCACTCCCATCTCCCCTCCCTCTGAATTCCCCCTCACTGTGGCATCCAGCCTTCAAGGCACCAAGGCCCTCTTCTCCCACTAGATGCCCAACAAGTCTATCCTCCTCTACAAATACAGCTAGAGACATGGGTCCCTCCATGTGTGTTCCCAGGCTAGCTGTTTAGACCCATGAAGCTCTGGTTGGTTGCTATTGTCGCTCTCTCCATGGGACTGCAAACCCCTTCAGCTCTTTCAGTCTTCTCTCTAACTCCTCCACTAGGAACCCTGTGATCAGTTCAATGGTCAGCTGTGAGCATCCGCCTCTGATACATCAGGCTCTGGCAGTGCCTCTTAGGAGACGGGTATATCAGGCTCCTGTCAGCTCGCACTTCTGGACATCCACAACAGTGTTTGCATATAGTGATTGCCTCTGAGAGGGATCTCCAGGTGGGGCAGTCTCTGGATGGTCTCTCTTCCAGTCTCTGCCCCACACATTTTCTCTTATTTGCTCCTGTGAATATTTTGTTACTCCTAAGAAGTACAGAAGTGCCACACTTTGGTCTTTCTTTTTCTTGGGCTTCATGTATGTCTGTGAGTTATATCTTGGGTGTTGTGAGATTTTAGGCTAATATCCACTTATCAATGAGTGCATACCATGTGTGTTCTTTTGTGATTGGGTTACCTCACTCAGGATATTTTCTAGTTTCCATACATTTACCTAAGAATTTCATGAATTCATTGTTTTTAATAGCTGAGTAATACTCCATTGTGTAAATGTAGCACAATTTTCTGTATCCATTCCTCTGTTGAAGAACATCTGGGTTCTTTCCAGCTTCTGTGCTATTATAAATAAAGCTGCTATGAACATAGTGGAGCATATGTCCTTGTTATATGTTGGAGCATCTTTTGGGTAATGCCCAGGAGTGTAAGCTGGGTCCTCAGTAATGCTATGTCCAATTTTCTGAGAACCGCTAGACTGTTTCCCGAGTGGTTGTACCAGCTTGCAATCCCACCAACAATGAGGGTGTTCCTCTCTCTTACATCCTTGCCAGATCGCTGTCGTCTGAGTTTTTAATCTTAGCCATCTGACTGGTGTGAGTGGAATTCAAGATTGTACCCCTTCATAGTAAAAAGTCTTGGAAAAACAAGAATCTGAGGCCCAACCTAACAATAAAATTATATACTCAAACCAGTAGCCAACATCAAACTAATGGAGAGAAACTTGAAGCAATCTCACTAAAATCATACTATTCAATATAGTATTCGAAGTCCTGGCCAAACAATTAGACAACAAAAGGAAGTCAAAGGGATACAAATAGAAAGAAGAAGTCAAAATTCACATTTGTAATGTAGATAGTACACTTAAGTAACCCTAAAACTTCCACCAGGAACTCTAAACCTGATAAACAACTTCGCAAAGTGGCTGGTATAAATCAAGTCAAACAAATCAGTAGCCTTCCTCTACTCAAAGGATAAACAGGCTGAGAAAGAATTGGGAAAACACACAATAGTCACAAATATATAAAATACCTTGGTGTGAATCTAATCAAGCAAATGAAAGATCTGTATGACAAGAATTTCAAGTCTCTGAGAAAGAAATTGAAGAAGATCTCAGAAGATGGAAAGATCTCCCATGCTCATGGATTGCAGGATTAACATAGTAAAAATGACCATCTTGCCAAAAGCAATCTACAGATTCAATGCAATCCCATCAGAATTCTAAATCAATTCTTCATAGAGATAGAAAGAACAATTTGCAAATTCATTTGGGAATAACAAAAAAACCAGGTAGCAAAAACTATTCTCAACAATAAAAGAACTTCTGGGGGAATCACCATCCCTGACCTCAAGCTGTACTACAGAGCAATAGTGATAAAAACTGCCTGGTATTGGTACAGAGACAGGCAGGAAGATCAGTGGAATAGAGTTGAAGATCCAGAAATGAACCCACACACCTATGGTCATTTGATCTTTGACAAAGGAGCTAAAACCATCCAGTGGAACAAGGACAGCATTTTCAACAAATGGTGCTGGTTCAAATGAAGGTCAGCATGTAGAAGAATGTAAATCGATCAATTCTTATCTCCTTGTACAAAGCTCAAGTCCAAGTGAATAAAGGACCTTCACATAAAACCAGATACACTGAAACTAATAGAAGAAAAAGTGGGGAAGAGCTTGGAACATATGGGCATAGGGGAAAAGTTCGTGAACAGGACACCAATGTCTTATGCTCTAAGATCAAGAATTGACAAATGGGACCTCATAAAATTGCAAAGCTTCTTTAAGGCAAAGGATAATTTCAATAGGACAAAACGGCCACCCACAATTTGGGAAAAGATCTTTACCAATTCTACATCTGATAGAGGGCTAATACCCAAAATTTACAAAGAACTCAAGAAATTAGACTCCAGACAATCAAATAACCCTATTAAAAATGGGATTACAGAGCTCAACAAAGAATTTTCAACTGAGGAAACTCAAATGGCTGTGAAGCACCTAAACAAATGTTCAACATCTTTAGTCATCAGGGAAGTATGTAACTTATTTTTAATATGATTTTTGAGTTGAGAGACCAGAATTTTGAAAACATGTTGACTATTTGAAAGAGAATGAACTTTTAATGTGTTTGAATTTTTAAAAAGACTTTGGGACTTTCAAAATTACAGTATTTTAAATTGTGATATTAACATAAGATCTTGAATACAAAAAAAGAAAGTGAAAATTATGATTTAATAGTGATGCATTTGTGTGTTAACAAAGGATCAAATATTCTTGTTAGATTTTCTCAAGTTGACAGAAGTTGGTATTATCTGGGAAGAGGAAACTCAGCTGAGAAAATGTCCCCATCAGATAGGCCTGTAGGCAAGCCTGTAGGACATTTTCTTCATTAATGATCTGGGAAGAGCCAGTACACACTTTGACACACGTTCTGGGTTGTACAAGAAAGAAAGCTGAGCAAGTCATAAAGACAAAGTAGTAAGCATTAGTCCTCCATGGCCTCTACTTTAATTCCTGTCCTGCCCTGACTTCCTTCATGTAATGAACTATGATTAGAAGTTGTAAACCAAATAACCCTTTCTTCACCCAGTTGTTATTGGTCATGGTTTTATATCATAGCAATAGAAAGCAACCTGGGACATCAGGTAAAACAATATAGTAAGCAGGATAGTAAATAATATATATGACAGAACATGAGGAGAATACAAAGAGCAAAAAGTTCAAGGGGGATGGAGACAAGGAGAGGGAATAATGAGGATCAGTTAACCAAAACTAAGGATATATGAAGAAGCCTTATAAAAACCTAATTTGTAAGCTAATTTAACAGTATAGTTTTTTAAGCCATTTGAATAGAAGTCCCCCACGTTTGTGAATGGTCCTGTTCTCAGAAGACATGGGTTATGGAATAAAAATCTCAGTAATGCAAACAATCAACTGTGAATGTTTAACTATAAATGGGACATCTAATATCAATCTGCACCCTAAATGCTCAGAGAGCATTATGGACTAGAGCTAGGAAAAACAAACAAACAAACAACGCAAAGCAAAGCATAGGAGCTGAAGGATGAGAAGAGTGAAATCTCCTCTGGGTCGTGCCATGGCTGTTGCACACATGAACCCACAGTAGCCTACCATTACCAGGCCTCCACAAGATCAAGCCAGTTAAAAGGGCCATCATAGATGGGGGGGAGGGGTTCCTGAGCTATTTTCAGTTGGTGGCTGTTGAAGAAGGCAAAGTCGGTTTTGTTCAGAACTAGCAGGTTCCTCATGTCTTAGTGGGTGACTCCACAACCATGTGTACATATGCAGCACTAATTGAATTCAGTGGGCCAAAATAAATAATTTCAGGAGGAGCAAAAGCTGGAAGGGAGAGGGAGTTCAGTGAGGAAGTAAAACATGAGTGTGTTCAAAATACATGATACAAATGTGTGCAATTTTGTAAGAATATATAAAAAAATATTAAAAATAGGAAATAAAATATTTTAAAGTGACAAAAATAAACCATAATGTACAATCAAAGGGCAAAATATAATAAAAATTCATCTGATTAAAAAAGTTTCATCATTCACCATTGTTTAAGTGGCAGAATAGACTTGACTACACATCCTCCCTGTGAGGTTTCATGTAGCAAACATTTTCACTATTAGAGCTTTGGTGAAATGACTTTGAACTGCATATCCTGTTGTATTGACCTACAGAGTGCCAGGATTCCAGGCGTGTGGCATCAAGAGCAGCCTAGAAGCTGTCTCTATCAGTTGGACTTGCTACATCCTCCCATTCGAGCCATGTCTTTACAGCAGTCTGTTAAAGCACAAACACACCTCTCTCATTAGTAAGCTTCTAAGTGTATAGCATTTGTTATTGGCCTATTATTTGAGCAGAACATTTCTCCATTCTAAGTTTCCATCTTAAACAAGCCGTGTGTGTGTGTGTGTGTGGTGTGTGTGTGTGTGTTTCTAGGGAATGAATGATCTAAGCTCACTTCCTTCACTAACATGAGGCATCCAAACTCACCTTTTATTTGGTAATTTTGTGTGAATTTCAGGCCTCTATGTTTTCCGTAGTATAACTCTGTAATGTTACTGCTAACAGATAATTACCTATCGCTCTGTCTTATTCCTCTTCTTATTGCAGGGTCTTTTTTCTTTCTAACTTTTCCATCCTTTGTATGCTTACCTTTGACCTCATGAAAGTTCAATTAATATTTTGATCCCTTTCAGGAAACTGTACAGAGGATCAGAACTTGCTGGGGTTTTTGTTTGTTTGTTTGTTTGTCTGTTTGTTTTCTGTAGCACTGATTCATTACTTCTCATAGGCTTGCACGAAGACAGTGCATGCTGCTCTTCTATCCTGGTTCTCATATGTCTTGCATGGAGTAGAGGTACACCATAGAGAAAAAAACTGAAAATGAATATGAAACTGAAAACTGAAAAAACTGAAAATGAATGTCTGAAGCTTCCAGAGTTCTATACTGCCATACCTGATCATTAGCAATTCATGACAATACTCAGCTAATTTATTCTAACACATTTTCATAAGTGTTCCCTCTTCTCAAGTTACACGCAGATTTATGCATCCAGCTTTTCCCTGGAGAGGCTGAACCCTCTGTGGAATTGAGTCTTACCCCAGCTGACCAATTTAAGTCTCTCTCTCTCTCTCTCTCTCTCTCTCTCTCTCTCTCTCTCTCTCTCTCTCTCTCTTTCTCTCTCTCTTTCTCTCCCTCCCTGTCCCTCCCTTACTCCCTCCCTCCCTCCCTCCCTTCCCCCCCCCCCGTGTGTGTGTGCGCGTTATCCTTAAAATGACGGGAAACACAATTCTTTCCATAGCTTGCATAGCTGACAGTCAACCTCTTGACTCTGAAGTTTCCTTATCCTTCACACTCTATTACTCTATTGGAGAAATTACATCTGTTTCAGGTTAATAATGCATTAAAAAAATAAGTCCTCTAGTATGAGGGATAATATTCTGCTGACTTGAATTTGTTGCACCAACAAATAGTAATAAAGGGGTTTGGTTATATATCAGCAGTCAATTCTTGGATATGGTTATCTTTTTTTTTTTTTTAAGATCATCAAATGATGGCCGGGCAGTGGTGGCGCATGCCTTTAATCCCAGCACTTGGGAGGCAGAGGCAGGCAGATTTCTGAGTTCGAGGCCAGCCTGGTCTACAGAGTGAGTTCCAGGACAGCCAGGGCTATACAGAGAAACCCTGTCTCGAAAAAAAGTCAAAAAAAAAAAAAAAAATCATCAAATGACTTTATTGTAAAACATCCACTATTTATTAGCAGATTTTTTTTTTTCCTAAAAACACAAACATGAGAACTGAGTGAGCACTGTACCCAGAGTAACTCACTGCTTTGAATGGGGAGACACCAGGACGGAAGCTGTGGGGCTTTCTGTGCACCCCAAGTCTCAGCTTCCTTACTCACTTCAGGGCTCCAACACTACCTCTGACAAGGAAAGGAAACCACTAAGATCCCCAAGCACAGGAAGGTCCACAACAACCTTAAGGCTACTGATGCTAACTGCCACACGTTCCAGTTTGTAACACTAGCATATCAAAACCTGCCAGTGTTTCTGGCAGGTAGCTATGAGGGAAGTACGGCCGGGCCAGCCGGATCTCTTCGGGGCTGAGTGGGATGGTGGGTGTTGGG
The DNA here is from genome assembly GCA_021653895.1 of Mastomys natalensis. Classification (NCBI taxonomy): domain Eukaryota; kingdom Metazoa; phylum Chordata; class Mammalia; order Rodentia; family Muridae; genus Mastomys; species Mastomys natalensis. The sequence goes on along the minus strand of JAJTUV010003296.1, from coordinate 135,534 downwards.
ACCTAGAAGAAGCACACTGAGCCAGAAGTCTTGTAGAAGCGGAAACTCACTTTATTAAACTAGGCACTTGCTTATACAGAGAAAGGCAAGGGTCAGTGGGAGCAGCTGTTTAACAGTGTTTTTTTGTTGGGCCTTGTTCCAAACTGGGCCTAGTGAGCCTGCCCAAGCTTGGCTCGATTTTTGAGACCTTTCTCTCCCACTTCCGCCCGGGAATGACGCAGCACAACCTGCACCAGCCCTTGCCTGACTACCGCTGACGTAAAATTAACGTATTGGTCCCACCTACTCACCCGTTCACCTTGCACATCATTTCTCCCATACCTAAGTGCGCAGACATGGAGGGCCCCACAGAGGCGGCGGCAAAGGGAACCATGGCGCTCCTTGCTCACCATGATGCTAGTGCTCCGGGATATGGTATTTTTTTTTTGTTGTTGTTGTTCATGTTTTCTCTTTATTTTATATATTTAAGTGATAGCAGTTTCACAGAATATCTTCACAAAACTGCGTGGCATTTGAAGAACATAGGGATGAAAGATAAGTGTTTCTTAATGACATTAAAACTGATAAACATATAAAGACTCTAAACGGTAATCAAAATTGAAAGCCAATGTAAATAATGACATTTGTCTTCATAAAGCTTCTTTTTGGTAGTGAAGGTGATATTAGCACATTGTAATATACTAGATGGAGAAGTTAATAAACTTGAAACGTGTTCAATGTGTTTTCTGTAACAATAAATGTGGTATATTCATTTTAGTATGTAATTTAAATAATGAATTATGATAATTTCTGAAAATTGAGAAACATTCAATCTATAGTTAGGAAAAAGCAAAATAAAAATTGTGAAAAACAAAAATATAATTATGGCACATACTCAAGTAGAGTACTTTATTCTCCAGTAATAATATAGACTCTATTGTTTTAGCTATCTGAGAATAAAGTGATCAATAGTAAGGTTAAAAAAAAATACTTCTGTTACTAAAGATGCATAAAGAATATTTATCATTGTTAGAATGCTACTAAGAGAGAACCACCAACATAATGAGATTCAATCAGCATAAACTGAAACAATACACCTTTTAAAAGAAACAGTTACTCTGTTATTTTCTGATTTGGGTTTGGTTATTATTCTAAGCTTGTGGAATTTATAGTAATTCTAAAAAATATGAAATATAAGGTTCATATTGTTTTTAAAGGACATACTATAAAAATGACATAATTTGAGGCTTTCTAAATACTATGTAATGCTCCATGGATGGTTATGAATATATGCTATATTCAAATTATAAAAGGCATTTTTTTTTAAATTGGAAATTTTATTTACATTTCAGATGTTCTCTCCTTACCCCATTCCCCCCCCTCCCTCCCAGGAACTCACTATCCCTTCCCCCCTCCTCCTGCCTCCACGTTGGTGTACCCCCTTCCACCCTCCCCGGGATATGGTATCTTTAATAATTGCTTTTAATCATTCCTCATCTCAGATGTGACTTAGGTAATATTTCAGATTTGCTAGAAACAACTGAAAGCCACTTTCTTACAAAAGGAATTGGTAATTCACGTTTTCAGTGCAAGAATGGTATTCCTAATTATCTGTTCGTTATGTGTTCTTGTTTCGTCTTTGGATGCAGTGATAGAGTCAAAGTGTAGCATAAAAGGAACTATTCAAATCTTGCTCCGATTGCTCACTCTCAGGTATCATCCTACTGTTAAATCGATCAGAATGGAAACACAGGATATGGAAACAGCATTTAGTAAGAGCAATATTGAAAAAAAGTATGAGCCAGAAAAAGTATTAAGAAACAGCAGAGCATAATCTCAGTAACATTTTGTTAAATGTGAAATACTAAAAACAAAGAAAGAAAAATAAATAAATAAATAAAGAAAGAAAGAAAGAAAGAAAGAAAGATGTGTTCATGCACATTTGTATCAGAATACAAGCAATATGAAAAATATGAATAAATCACTAACTTTTCATTTACTTTTAAGTACTTGAAATATTATATCACAAAGGAAATACTATATGTAAATTATATGTCATTTGAACGTGTCATACTTCCTAACTTGGAAATGTAATCTGTGATCAACAAAACTAGAATCAATAAAACAAATTTAACTGACCTACTAGATGACATAGATTCATCTACATTTTAAAAGGATCATGTGAGTACTAAGAACAAAATTCAGTTAACTTTTACTATTTTACCAAGTCAAAATGAAAATACAATGCTATCCTTTAATACAAAGATAATGTAAATATGGTATTTGTTATTTTAACTTTTTTCTTTCTATAAGATGAAGTATAAAGCCCTGCTCTCTGAGCCCTCTGGGGCAAACCAAGCTGCCTTGAACAGCCTGCTATCCCAAGAGGACCTCCATTCTCCTGCTTTGTCTCCACTGCCTTCATCAGACCCCAAGACTCCTGAACAATACAGGTAAGCTTCCCTTCCTCCATCCATCTACCTGCTGGCAGAGCCTTCTTGACCAAGCCAAGCCACCCTGAGCAGCCTGCCATCCCAGGGAGACCTCCATTCTCTTCCACTCACCTTCATCAGACCTGAGACTCCTGAATCATACAGACCTGCAGGTCCAGAACCAGATGGCTAAAGGATATCCATCAGAGGCCTGCCATGCTAGGACAATTGAAGTTCACCCCCTCCCAATACCCACTACAGCAAGAACATCCAGGGACCAAAACCATCCAGATGGCTAAAGGTCCTCAAAAGAACACAATCAACAATAGCCAGGGCAACATGACATCTCCAAAGCACAACTACTTCACTACAGCAAGCCCTAGATATTCTAACACAGCTGAAACACAAGAAAATGACCTTAAATACAATCGTATAAAGATGATAGAGGTCATCAAAGAGAAAATGAATAAATCCCATAAAAAAATACAGAAAAATATGATGAAACAGATAGAGGCCTTTAAAGAAGAAACACATAAATCTCTTAAACACATACAGGAAAATACAATTAAACAGGTGAAGAAAATAAAACTGTGCAAGACCTGAAAGTAGAAATAGAAGTAAAAAGGAAAACACAAACTGAGAAAATCCCAGAGATGGAAAACCTAGGGAAGAGAACAGGAACAACAGATGCAAGCATCACCAACAGAATACAGGGGATGGAAGAGAGACTCTTGGGCATAGAAGATACAATAGAAGAAATTGATACATCAGTCAAAAAATGTTAAATATAACATTCTTGATACAAAACATCCAGGAAATCTGGGATAAAATGAAAAGACTTAACCTAAGAATAATAGGAATAGAAGATTAAGAGTCCTAGCTTCAAGGCCCAGCAAATATTCTCAACAAAATCATATAAAAGAATTTTCCCAAGCTAAAGAATGAGAGGCCTATAAACATACAAGAAGCTTATAGAACTCAACCCAAAAGGGTACACAGAGCTAAACAGAGAATTCTCAACAGAAATCCTGAATAGCCTAGAAGCACTTAGAGAAATGTTCAAATACTTAGTCAAATCAACACATCTCTGAGGTTCCATCTTACACCCATCAGAATGGCTAAGAAACTTAAGAGATAGCACATGCTGGTGACGATATGGAGCAAGGGGAACACTTCTTCATTGCTGATGGGAGTGCAAACTTGTACAACCACTTTGGAAGTCACTTTGGCGGTTTCTCAGAAAACTGGGAATAGTTGTACCTCAAGACCCAACTATACCCACTACTAGGCATAGTAGTGGGATGCTCCACCATCCCACAAGGACACTTTCTCAACTGTATTCATAGCATGTGTATTCATAAAAGCCAGATTGTGGAAACAACCTAAATGTTCTTGGATAAAGAAAATGTCGTACATCTACACAGTGGAATACTATTCAGCTATTAAAAACAAAGATATCATGAATTTTGAAGGCAAATAGATGGGAGATGAGGATATCATCTTGAGTGAGCTAACTCACTCCCCAAAGGATATGCATTGTATGTAATCACTTATAAGTAGATATTCACCATAAGTATAGGATACCCATGCTTCAACCCAGAGACCCATAGAAACTATAAGGAGGGCCCAAGGGAGGGTGTGTGAGTCTCAGAAAGGGAAACAAAATAGTCATCAGAGGTGGATGAAAAGAGGGAACTGAGTGAGGGAGAGGATATGGAGGGGGTTGGGGGCTCAGGATGGGATGGAGAAGGACAGAAGAGGTGGCTAGATAGCCATGACAATGAATAGAAATCTGCAACTGACAGGAGTGAGGAGGTGGTAGGCATCTCAAGGAAGAAACAGAGACCTGGGATAAAGGAAGCATCCAAAAATCAATGGGGGTGACCTTTGCTGTGACTCACTACATTGAATATATGGAACCTGAATAGGCCACCTTCTGTACCCAGGCAGGAACCCCAGTGGAGCGACAGGGACTCCATCCCACCCAAAAAACTTTCAGCCCAAAATTTATCCTGTCTATAAGAAATGCAGGCACAGGGGATGGAGCAGAGACTGAGGGAATGGCTAACCAATAACTGGCCCAACTTAAGACCGATCCCATGAGCAAGTCCTAATCTCTAATACTATTAATGATACCCTGTTATACTTGCAGACAGGATCATGTTGTCCTCTGAAAGGTTCCACCCCGCAGGTGACTGAGACAGATACAGACACCCAGAGCCAAACAGTAGATAGAGCTTGGGGACACTTATGGAAGAACAGGAGGAAGATTGTGGGCCCCAAATGGGATAGGAACTCCACAGGAAAACCAACAGATTCAATTAACCTGGACCGTTGGGGACCTCAGAGACTGAACCACAAACCAAAGAACATAGAAGGGCTGGACCTAGGCCTCCCAGCACATATGTAGCAGACATGCAGCTTGGTCTTCATGTGGGTCCTAAACAACTGGAACCTGGAGTGGGGGCTATTCCAAAAGCTGTTGCCTGTCCAAGGGATATGTTTTTCTACCTGGGCTGCCTTGTCTGGCTTCAGTGGAAGAGAAAGCACATAGCCTTACAGAGACTTGACGTGCCAGGGTGGGGCAATACCTAGGGGTCCTCATCTGCTCAGAAGAGAAGGGTAGTGGGGATGGGAGGAAGACTATGGGAGGAGTGACTAGAAGAGGGTCAGTGAGTGGAATGTAAAGTGAATAGTTTAAAAAAATAAAATTAAATTTAAAAAAAGATGCAATCTAAAGTATTTCAACAAGAAAGCACTGTGTAATAACTGTCACTAATTTTCAACTATTTTTTTTACTACTCTATCTTTGAAATGCAGTTGTGTTGGAACTTGAACATGTGACAGGAACTAATATTAAACTTATAGACCTTTTACTGTGTCTTTGGGGTGCATTATGTTATGATTTCAACATAATGATAGCATCATCAGTATATTACTAATTGCTGGTTTGATATTATTTGTTTCTTCATAAATCTTGGATATCTAGGACTCTTACACACATATAGTGAGAATGTAGCATATCCAATAACGCTGTTATCATGGAAAAGCTGCTGTAGTGAATACTCAGGGCATGGTCCATTATGTTAGAAAATATATCCAATGTGTTAAGTGACAGTGACAGCTAGAAAAGAAATCAATTAGAAGAAGCATAGAAAGTATTCTGGGTTGGCTCCTAAATGTTTCCCCTAAAAATTCAGGTGATAAATCTTGATCCCTCTAATGGCTTTCTGGGATGTAGTAGAAGCTTTATAGTGTGCCCACTCAAGGAAATAATTCATTGTACTTGTGCTCTTGACTGATATACTAGAATCCTAGAACTCACATTTTTTCTCTGTGCTTCTTGGCCTTCATGAAGTGAGACTGTATCTCTGTGCCACAGACTCTCTACAATGCTCTATCTACCTTGCCAGTGTTCCAAAGTGATGGGACTAAGCATACAATGAAACCTCTGCCAATAAGAAAAAAAACCATTTCCTCCCTAAAAGTCAATTATCTATGGTATTTTCCATGTCAGAAAACAGAGTAACAGAGATAAGAGAATAATCTCTTTGAGGAGGTGATAGTTAAGTCATGAACTTTTGAGTACATATCCAACAATGTGGAGTTTACTTTCTATTGAACATAATATAACAAGAAAAAGAAAGGCAAAATTTGGGGTCCAAATGGATAAAATAACATTACTAAGTGGTGGCTTAAGAAACAGTAGAATGACAAATCAAACATATAAACAAATGGACTCTAAGTAGCTTCATAAAGGAGAGTAATCTTATCTGCATTTTAATTCTTAGTGCTTAGAATAATACCCTCAATAGATATGTGATGCATGAAATAATCTGAAACCTAGGAAAGGAAGAAACAATATAACTGAATGTGTCAATGTGTTATGGGATTGGTTATTTTCCTCACTGCTAATTTCAGGTAGCTCCTCAATAAATAGCCCAAGGAAGCATAAAATAGGAGTCATTTAAAGTAACTTGAGGTGGAGGGGCAGAAGGTTTTTCTTCAAAGATACCTCCCACTCTACAAACAAATCCAGGAAAAGTTGCAATGGTATTAAATTATATTAAATATTTATGAGTAGATGAAACACGCAGCATGCCATGATGTAGTCATTGCATATCATATACCCAGCAAGTAAGATAAAGAACAGTAAATGGACTCTCGAAGTTCTCCATTTTCTTAGAATTAATGTTTTTAATCAATCAGTTATCCTTCCTAACTTTAGTCTTCTATAGCATAAGAATCTTACATCAGATTCCGAGAGCTCGAGAAAAGAACATTGAACAGTTAACAGGTCAAATTTTGGGGTTGGAATTGGGTTAAACTTAGAAGTTTACTGAGAATAAGTGATCCAGTTCATGTCACTCCTCTTTGCGGCTTGTAGCATTACCTTCAGTTGTGCTTGGACATCAGCGAGCTTCTGCCGGTCTAAGCTGCCATGAAAATGCCATTGTTCATAGCAATGTATAGGGATAGGGTAAATCACATATTTCAGCTCCATCAAAGGTGTTAAGTAATGAAGAATTCTCATGAGCATAGGCATTGAAATGGGATTAGAAACAAAGCTAATCACTCGGAGATGGGAACACTTAGATAAGGCTAGCAGAATATCAGAGAGTACAGCATCTGTTAAATGGCAATGGTTTATGGCCAAATGCTGCAAGGTGTCTGAGAGCTTCTGCAAAAGAATCTGAAAAGGCCTGCAATCATCCCAATACATTGGATTGTTACTAAGATTCAACAGCTTTAAGTGGGTGGCCTGAGTGCTCTGGGATAGAAATTTGAGATCTTTGTAAGAAATTTCACAGAACGGCAGATACAAGAAATCCAAATTGGCTGGTAAGGCTCTGTGGAGAGAAAACAAAAATAGGATGAATGTCAGATGAAACAAAGCAGTCTGAGGAATCTAGAATAAGCAGTTTTGCACACATACATTGCAGCAGCTAACAACAGGGGCTTTAATTCACTCCATAGATGTGTAATCCTGAGAAGTTACTTTTCTATTCTCAGAATTTGTATCCTGGAGAATTTTCACAGTATGTTCTAGATAAGGGTTTGTGCCAAAGATTTAGCGGAAAATCTTCAGTGGAAAATAAGTTTAGTGGAAAATTAATCTACTTTGTAATTACAACACAGTCAAATGTGGAACTAGTTCACCTGCTTGGAACAGATAGGACAGAAGGAGAAAACCAACTGGAAGCTCCCTTTGGCCAGTCCATAAATGACAGCCTCCACATTCATGGCCTGAACCTTGGAGATAGCAGATTAGGAAACTCATCTGCCATCAGTCCATGGGTAAGTTACATGGCTGTAGGTATGTGCACCTGTGCTGCAGCATAAAGTCTTTCTCTCAGTTCCTCCTCTTCATCTCTCCACTGCTAGAGAAGGACTCCATTCATCTTTTCCCCTTTATACTTCTGGACTGAGCACAGTGCCTGTCCATGCTTAGCTGACTAAGGGTTTTCATACCTTGTTTTCTCAGATTATGAGAGACACTTCCTGGTATGACTACTTTCAAACTCTCAAGAGGACAGAGATAGAAGGCATAAAGAGTTTTCGAGGCTCTCAGGAACCCCTAGCAATTATTTCCCCTCTTTTCTTAACAGGCAGTTCAGGAAGCACAGGTACAGATTCCAAGCCCTCACCTGAGCAGGCTGTCCAGATGATCCGTGAGGCTAAACAAAGACAGGTTGAGCTCTTTCAGGCAGTTCATCCGCCCAAGATAGTTGAGGAACACTCGGAAGACTTTCCCATGCAAAGATCTATAAGTGATTTTAGAGAGACTCAGGCTATCAAGATAGATCATGTGAGCCAGAAGAGTGGTGACTTCACTCAGTGAAGCCTGATCAACCGCCAGGTTCTGAATGCAAGTTAGATCAAGGAACTTCAGAGCGTGTTTGGCATAAGTGAATCTATCAATTTGTAGATCTCGGCAGCAGAGGTGCAAAGACCCTGCACTCTGCTCTACTTATTCAGAAGCAAAGCAAAAAATTCCCTTTCTCTCGAGGTCCCATCAAGGGAAAGGTCTACGAGTAGTTCCATAGGCTGCCTTGAGGACTGACTCTCAGGATCTTCAGTGCTGCACTGGCTTTCTAACTTCTGAATAGAGTGTACAGAGTGAGTACAGCCATGGAAGCAAGTTGGAGATCTGACGCCAAATTCAGGGCATGTTGTTCTGCAGTCAACACCCTGCCTTATATCCAGGATCCTCAACTTAGGGCTCCTGTAGGAAAAAGAGAAGATAGAACAGTTAAGAGATATACAAAATTTTTTAAAGATATATTTATTTATGTATGTCAGTATACAAATTTTAATGTAAACTCACAGGATCAACAATGGCATGTGGGGACCTTGTCTGCACTCTTTATGTCAAATACCAACAAGTCTATCCCATGAAAATTCAACATCCTCTAATTGTTTTCCCCATCTTTTATTCACCTCAATTCCTCTCCAGTGCTTAAGTTAGTGTCATTCTCCCATGTAATAACGCCTGCTATGTAAACCCATCAATTGTACTCTCAATAACAGATTTCATAATGAACATTCAGTATAATACCCTCTAATATGTTACCAAGTGTTGGGCCAACAGCTTCACATTTAAATCTTCAGCATTCACTAGCTACTACCTTTGGGAGAGTAACAGTCTGCAGCATAATCTCCTATGTCTTACTCTTTCTATTATTCCGGGTCTTACCTAGAAGAACAATCCTGGGCAGGAAGGAACTGAAGATTCTCAACCATGGCTTTCAGGAGTTCACGTTGGGGTTCCTGCACACTTAATGTTCCAATGTGGAGACAGGTAAAGGGCCAAACCTTCACTATTGCTGTCAGTGTCTTCCTATATCCTCCCATGAAGGCAGCAGAGAACAATGGAACAAAAAGCTCCCTTGGGATCTCCCTCAGGGATTGAATTGCTACAGGCTCATTGCTCAGTAGACTCTGTATAGCAAGATCCAAAAGCGAGGATGGGTCTCTTTCATCCATCATCATGAACCTATATCAGGATGAGAGATATTTGGAAGTCCTGAGAAGATATTCACAGACTCTTCTTTAAAACAAATGTTTTAAAGAAATGTTTCCTATTCCGACTTGAACAAAGCAGGCTCATGAGCCAGTGACACCCAGAAATTAAGAGGTTTTTGGAACCTGGGAGGTCATGGACAGCTGCTCCAAGGATTTCATCATGCCACAAAATGAATATATTTAATTGCACCACAAACAATATCGATATCGTTTGGACTACCATGAGAAAAAGAGAAAGAGAGAAGGTTGGGAGGCCATTAATGTTCAAAGAATGAAAAAAAAAATTGGCCTGAAGGCTAAGCTCTACCATACATAAACAGCACCATGCCAAAAAAATACAAATAGAAAAGACTATTAAGATGCATGAAAAGAGAAACACCAAGCAGGATGATGAGAAGACTCCACAGGGAGCAGTCCCTGCCTGTCTGCTGGATGGAGAGGGGGCAGTCGAGAGCTTTTCAACATGATTAAGCAGAAATGAAAAGAAAAGGCAGGAAAATGGGAGGTCCCTCTACCCAAAGTTCCTGCATGCCCTAGGAGAAAACAGAAGTATTGAAAGTTATTCGAACAGGAAAAAGAAGGCATGGAAGAGAATGGTTACTAAAATCTGATTGTTTGGTGATAGTTTTACAAGAAAATCACCTAATTATGAAAGGTTCTCTCCTTTATGCAGACTGTTACTCTCCCAAAGGTGGTAGGCCAATGGGTCACATTTCAAAATTGCCTATGACACACACCCTGAGCTGAAAGCTACTCTTTGCCTGCCCATACATAGTGTGAAAAAGAATCCATCATCCCCATTATATACAAACCTGGGTGTGATCACCGAAGGTAGTTATTTAAGTGAATGTGAGTGAGTTGGGCCTTGTGACACAAGGAGGCAAGGTTATTTGGGGAAAGTATCCCCAGGTTACCAACAATCCTGAAAACGATGGGTGAATAAATACAGTCTTGCTAGTTTGACAGTGACGTCATACAAGTCATTCCACTCACTACCAAACACTACCCATGGTCAGGAAAACACCATCAATATGATCTTTCTGAACTACCAACCAGCCTTACTCCATGTTCAGTCATCAAGAAGTATTTATTAAATTATAAAGATAAAATACTGCCCAATTAAAAAAACAAATGTGAACAATGGAGAAAACATATTAGTTGTACAATAAATTTGTGATGAAAACAGAAAGCTACTTCTAGAAACCTCTACTGTATGCATAGATTAGAAACTGAGTTTTCTAAGTGTACAAAGGTTTGCATGTGTATACACAAACATGGGTATGTATGTATGTATGTATATATGTATGAATGAAAGACTACCATTAGGAATCAACAGTTAGTGGAAGGCAATGTCAGTTACTAGCTACCTGGCACCCAGTATGTTCTCTAGAAAGATACAAGTCATTAAGAATGAAATTGTAAATATACATGATATTGACATAATCATCATTATTTTGGAAACAGTAAAAAAATCATCAAAATGACAGTTATCAAAGAGAAAAAGATTGAAATTTCAGCAAGTCCTACTCCATCACCATACACTTTGGGTAGTGAAACAGACAGACAAAAACTGCAAAAGATACAAATAAAAAGTTATAATTAGGGACTTCAATTTGACATGAAACTATAGACAAAGATTGTGTTCCCGAAAAAGCCTAAAAAAAGGAAACTACATTCCAATGTTAAAGGAAGCAGCTACCATTTAGAGAAGGGACTCCATTAAAAAGTCCAATTAGAAGTCTGCAAGAGTCTGACATACTCAGAGGCAGATGCTCACAGCTAACCATTAAACTGAGCATGGGGTTCCCAATGGAGAAGACAGAGTGAAAGCTGAAGGAGTTGAGAGGATTCGAGACACCATGAGGAAAGCAACAATCACAACCAACCAGAGCCCCCAGGGTCTAAACCACCAGCCTGGGAGCGCTTAGGGAGGGACCCATGGCTCCAGCTATATATGCAAGGGAGCTATATATAAGTGGGAGAAGAGATCCTTGGTCCCATGAAGGCTGGACGTCGTGGGGGGGGGATACTCGAGGGTGGGGAGGTGAGGTATGGGGGAGGGTGGGTGGGGTACACCAACGTGGAGGCAGGAGGATGGGGGAAGGGATAGTGAGTTCCTGGGAGGGAGGGGGAAATGGGGTAAGGAGAGAACATCTGAAATGTAAAAAAATTTCCAATAAAAAAAAAATTGTTAATTCTCTCTCCCATATTTCAAAACCAAAAAGTAGTCAAACTGAAACAGACTAGTGAGTCCTCTTGGCTCTGGAAAGAATACAAAGCTGAGAATTGAGGGTAAAACAAGCATAGTTGTATATGATAAATGTAAGTCAGAAACAGCTGTGAAATGACAGAGTGACTCCCATTCAGACACATGGTTAATACAAGCTGACAACTAAATGAATGGCATTAAGTGATGAATGTGAATGATCTGAAACTTCATTGTTTGAACAATAGAGCTTATGGGGAAAGATGAAAGCAGAGATGGGAGAAGGAAGCATGGCCAGGCACTTTGGTAATAATAAAAGAAGACACAAAAACAGGATATAAGACTGTTGGAATATATAAGAAATGAAATCAGAGTATTCATAACCTTTCTCTCTACCATAGAAAAATGGTAAGTGCTAGAACATAGAATGATAAAAATTATATAAAAACAATGCAATATCATACACATGAGCAAAATTCCAAGCAAAACTATTAAAACCATCAGAAAATAAAAATTCTGGGCTTTGTCACATACCTAGTCTAGGGCACTTTACTATCAGCCCGTACACACTCAGATACCGTCCTTGGATAGAATAACTTGCCACTCAGACACTGTTCTTGGGTAGAATAACTTGCTAACTGAGATAAAAAAATTACCCTGGTCAAAGGCAAAGAAGAATTACATTAACTTGAGACTTCTTAGGATAGCAATCCCAAGAGACACAACATTCAAGCAATCCTGAAAAACATGTAACAAGGTTCTAAAAAACTGAGCTCTTTTTTACACCTTATGAAGCAAGAGAGTTTAATTGTGTCCCCTTTGTCAAAAGCTGTGATTCTTTTGTCTGAAGTAAAAGTCAAACTTGCTTGTAAGAAAGGGGCTAGGCAGTCTCATGAAACAAGGGTGATAATATCACAAACTGTTACAAATGCTAGTGAAATTTGTTTCAAAAGTTGAATTTCATGTTAGTATCCAAGGTCAGCCTGTTCTTTGAATATTCAGAGTAGTTCAAAATATTAGTTGTAGATGTGCCTGAAGTCTGGTTTAACAAGGTTTCAAAGCAACGTTGCTATTGTGATTTTATTTTTTCCCCAACAAACTCAGTATCAAAAAAAATGTCTGTTCTCCCTGAGTAGATATATAAGTCTAATTCAACCTGCAAACAATTTATGGAATTAAATAACTTGATGCTAAAGTTCTTACATGAAAGAATATGCATGAAGAAATAAGTGCAAAGGGAGGCACATGAGAAAGGACTTACTCCAGACCAATCACCTCCCCCCGCCCAAATTCTAGAAAACCTCTGTATTGACAAGATCATGTTACTTCTGGAAGAATAGAAAAATGGGAGTTGAAGAGATGGTTCAGCAGTTAAGAGAACTGGCTTCTCTTTCAGAACCAGGTTTTGATTCCCGCATCCACAAGGTAGCCTGCAATCATCTGTATCTTGAGTTTTAGGAGTTCTAACACGCTTTCTGACCTCTATGGGCACTGTGTATGCACAAGTGCACAGGCATACATGCAGTCAAAACACATACAGTGAAATAAAAAAATTAAAATAATAGACAACCCAATGGAATAATATAGAAATAAAAGTCAACACCAATGGAAGTAAGTGCATAATAAACAAAGCACTAGAGCAAAGGGGAGGATGATATATTTAGAATAAAATTTAAAGTAGGTGCATAAAATGTGCCATCTACTTTATATGACATAGGTTTAAAGATCTAAGCAAACAGTAAATCCAAGGGCTAGAGAGATGGTTCAGAGATGGTTAAGAGGACTGAGTTCAGTTCCTAGCACCCACATGCTCACAACCACTTATATAATTCCAATTCCAAGGATTCCAATGTCTCTCTTCTGGCCTCCAAGGGCACCAGGCAAACACATGATGCACATACATACATACATTCAGGATGAACAATCATAACATAAAATAGAAGTAATTTTAAAAGATGTTAAACCACACAGCTTCTTGAAGAAAATATGGCAGCTCTTCTTTAATCTCACCGTGGCAAAGGGCTTCCTAAATATGACTCATATTCTAGAGGCAATGAGAGAAAGCAATAAGCAATTTAGTCACATTAACATGAAATCAATTCAAAATATGAAAAATTATAATTAAAAGGCAACAGAAAAATCTCAAAGACCAATACATATCTCAAACAATTGGATAATGTGCTAATTATCCACAGAAATCTAAAACTGAAAGACAATGAACCAGAAAATTGGTATAAAAATCTGGAAAAGATGTGAATTATTAATTAATACAATAATGTAAAAGCACAATCCACAAATGATAAATGCCAAATTTTACTGACAATTAGGTACATGTATATAAAAGCAATCATGTGCATATCATTTAATCCATGTTACCTATAGGCAAAATCTTTAAAAGTAAGATAGCATATTCTGTGAATGGAGCTATGAGAAAACAGTAATTCTCATACATTTCTAGTGTAAGTGAAAACTAGTAAATGCGTTCAGGAAAAAATTTGAACTGCCCAACAAAAGTACATATGATCTTAAATTTGACCCAACAATTCTACCTCTGGACATATCTTATGGAGATCTGTTTCCATACAAAAATATACATGCTAAAGATACTCATAGAAATATTACTTATAATTTCAAAATATTAAAAACATATGTAGGTAAATATTTAAATAAAAATACAGTATGGTCATACAAATGTGAAAAAGAATAATGAAAATTTGTATGAAATGGCAGGATGTCATTCCTATAAATGTTGTTAAACGAAAAATTGAAAGTAAGAAGGATGAATTGTATGTTACCTTTAATGTAAGAAGGCTATATAACAAAGTGTGTAACTTGTCCTTTTTGCAAAGTAAGTACAGGAGAGAATAGTTCCAAACTGAATGCACAGGTTTTTCCTACAGGGGAAGAACAGGAAGAAAATTGGAAGTAAGAACACTGTAGAAGGGAGGGGAAAGAAATAGTACTTCTCCAAATACAGTTTTGTATAACTCAGGGTTTTTGAATAATAGTAATGTTCATTACTGTCCAAAATACCCCTTTGTATCTTTAGTCCTTTATGAACAGATTGTCCCACCACTGACAGAAAATACCCTGAAAAACATGTCTGTAATGAATATGGACAGGATGTCTCCTTGTCTTTATTCCCTAAATAATACAGCACAGTAATTTACATAGCATTTGCACTGAATAAGATGCTGTACATAATCTATAGATTAATTAATATATAATGAATAATATAGTACTTTGCATGCCAATACTGTACATATGATACAATGATCACGAACTTCCACAGAATTTTAGTGAAAACTCACTGATAGGTTCCTGGAACCGGTGCACTGTTGACAGCAAGGAAAAAATAAAACAATAAAAAATAACCAGAATATGGAGGTGACTGAAAAATTAACAAATGAAGCTAATGATACTTTTGAGGGTTGTTCATGCATGTGTATGCATGTGCATGTGTGTGCATGTGGAAGACAGACACTGACATCAGTGGTCTTCCTCCATTTCATCCCTCCCTGTCTTTGGATATAAGGTTTCTCACTCAGACTGGAGCTCAGTGATTTAGCCAAGATGGTTGACCAATGAATACTGGGATTGTGCTTGGATGGTTGACCAATGAGTACTGGGATTGTGCTTGTCTCTGTCTTCTCTTTTTTTTTTTTCTCCCAGCACAGGGATTACAAATGTTCACAGCCGTGCCTGAATTTTACATTCATGTTAGAGATACAAACATAGGTCCCTTCATGCTTGTGTGGCAAGGACTTCACCAAGGGAGCCACCTTCCCACTTCCTAAACTAACTGTATATCAGATAAATGTAACTGCAATGGAAGAATTGCTAAGCAAATGGTTTGTGAAGAAAAGTGAGTTCACTTTATTCTTCAAATAAAGACTGAAAGAATTGTACACAGACATCTGTTGATAAATCATTTTAACAGGGATTTTGGTTAGTAATTTTGAAACTACTCTCTGAATATACTAACTAGGAATGAAAAAAAAATATATGTTACAGATGATGCAAAGTACATCAGGAAAAAAAGTAGTTTACAGAGAACGCTAGAATACACTGGAATCCCTTGTATTTGAGTCCTAAATTTTAGTAGGAACAGCAGAAGTGATACCCAATTAATAATAAAGATACACAAAACATCAGTTTCTAAATATCACTCTGAGGGAAACAAGCCTCCTTGAGAAAGTAGTCCTACTCTAAGACCATGGTATGAAAATGTGTAAGACGTACTTGAAAATTTTATAGAGCCAGAAAATGGGTGTAAGGAAGAGGTATGCATATAAATCTTACTAAAAGGCAATCCCAATAGCCAGGCCTAAGACAGTTTAAGGAACAAAATTATATTTTAATCTGATTATGATGTAAGGTATAATTACTCATAACCATATATTAATAAAACTGAAAAAATAAATGAGGGGTGAAGAAAAGACAGCTCCTCCTTCATAGGAATTCCAGGCAATAGGTGTAATAAGAATGAGGAAACCTGAAGATTACCATTAGGTAACATGTTTCAAGCTAGTCTCTAGGAAAGTTCTAAATGAAGGAGTCAAAGGCTGAGAAGACAGAGGATAATTTACATCCTAAAGTGGTCCCTTCAGCGTGCTTTTAAGGAGGTAACAGTAGCACTGCACTGGAGCAACATAAATGTTGCAATGTAATGACAGGACTGAGGTAAACATCACTGGGAATGCAACATATGTATACAATGTACTACCCTGACAGGATGCAAGCCAGGGACCAAAATCATTTGTTGTGCTGATGTGGTATGAGATTTAAAAGGAAATACTCAAAAATACGAATGCTCTGCCATTAGGTGGAAAAATGAAGTGGACTTCTGCTGAACAATGAGTTGTCCTTTTTCCATTTTTCACATGGAAAAAGGGTCCCTCGCTAAAATAGCCTCTATCCTGTGGACTGCAACACACTGCCTGTTTATGACTTAGTGGCAGATTTCAACTTTCCACAAGCCCACAGCATTACTCAAGCAGGCAAATCATCTTTGTATTAACAAGGTAGTTCATCACCTTGTTAATACTAAGACTGCCCACACAGAAATTGCTTACTCACTTTCCTCTATGGCGACACTATGTGGTTCTTGCCATGTGATATTCAGCAACCAGTATGTGTAACTAGTAAACTTCTCTGTGTTGGGTATCATACACTTACCCATCACTATCCTTTCACTGTTGGGTATCATACACTTACCCATCCTGAAACATTATGGAAGGCATAATGTGCATCAGTGGGATGAATAAGAAGACAGAAGAACGGGTAAGTTTTGCCAGGAATGAATAATTTCAATACAATCGTTAGAAGGCATGAAAGTCAGGAGGAAGCTGACAGTCTAGAAACTGCCTCTATATCAAGTGCTGAATTAAATGAGCCAGTATAAAAGCTGGGTATGGTGGCCTACATTTATAATCACACCATCTGGGAGGTAGAGACAAGAGAATTGGGAGATTGAGGTCATTGTTGATTACATGGAGGCTTTGAGGCCAGTCTGGGCTATATCAGACCTTTGATCTAAATAAAGAAATAACCAAATAACACATAAATGAATGAAGAAAAGATGGACTCTATTTAAAAAACACAGGACAAGAAGAGCACTGAAACATCAAAAATCAGGGTAAATGAATAGTATGGAAGAACAGAAGGGTCAGGCAACCCAAAGCAACTAAAACCACAAGACTTCAACATCAGCTCCGTCAGGACTGGTGAAGGAAAAGGTTCATCCTAAATGTAAAACAGATGAGCCCAAGTGAAGAGATTGATACTTCTATTGTATTTTATTTTGTATGTGTTTCTTTTGCCTGCATGTATGACTATGCACCGCACACATATCTGAGTACCTGTGGAGGCCAGCAGAAGGTGTAACATCACCTGGAACTAGAGTAACTGACAGTTGTAAGTCATCATTGTAGGTATTGGAAACCAAACCCAGGACCTCTGGAAGAGCATCTTTTAACCTATGAGCCATCATTTCATCCAGAGACTGGGATTTCTATGGGAAGGGCACACGTATTATTTTCACAAAACCTTAAATGAAATTGGTAAATCTGAGCTGACACTGACTCCACATGTGTAACAAATGATCATGAAGAAACAATTTGAACATTTTTTTATTCCTACTGTCTCAGAGGTTTGTCCATCCAGGTGAAATTTTGAGAAAGGTAAAATATTTAAGGCCAAAGTACTCTGGTAAATAAGAAGGACTGGAGAGAGGTTGCCAGACTGGCTTTGTGGGAGACACCTGTAGAAGGCAGTCATGAGGTTTAGTGGAATGACAGACAAGGACACTCTGAAAGCAATGCAGGAAACAGACTCTCAGGTAACAAAGGGGCCACAGCTCAGAGGCCATACCACCAGTGTGTTAATGAGTGAACCCCACCACCAGGTAACAACCACGGACTCAGATAATCCCATGCTTGAGGTCATGGAGAAGCTCTACATCTAGAGCCACTTACCTACTGTATGGGTCAATGCTGCTGAAATCGAGACTCCTGAGATACAGACCCACGAAGGCCTTAGGTTGCAGCAGCCTCCTTCCTCTCACAAATGCTCTAATGTTGGGTCAGAAATAAATGCAGTGAGAACAAAATTCCAACACAATCTCAGTGCTCTATTGCCTTCCCCTAGTCTTAAAACACACTTGTAACATATACCCTGACATGGACATTAGCACACTCATACTTTATAAACTGGAGAACCCTCAAAGATATCAAAGCAATGTGTGGGATGTAAATAAGGAAGCTCCTAAAAGACAGCTACATTAGCCAACTGAAGTTTGGCTGGTAGGGGCTCTGTCATCAGCCTAGAAGTTACTAATAGTCTGAGCTGATGAGATGGCTCAACAGCTAAGAAAAAACTATATTGCTGTCACAAAGAACCAAGGTTTGGTCCACAGAACCTATTTGGCAGTTCCGAACCATTTGTAACTCTAGTCCTAGCCTCCACAGGCTCCAGGACACATGTTTTTCATATAAGCTCATGCAAGGAGGCACACACTAAAATAAACAATTTTTAAAAGATAATCCAATTTTAGTTCTCCACCAGTCCAGCTGGCAAGCTCCAATACTAGTGGACCCAGAAATAAGCATCTCTAACACTTGAGCACTTTGAAATGTTTTGGTTTTGCCCATTGTGTTTCATTCTTTTCTTTCTGCTATGCTTTTATATCATTTAAACTTTACAACATTTTAAATCTTCTCGTTTTTATTCCTGTCCTTACATTTACCTAGTTTTGTTCATAATTTTCTCTGAATAATGCACTCCTGTCATGTACTCTTTCCCTCGTTCCCTTTTCTTCTGTCATGGTTTGTATATGCTTGACCCAAGGAGTGGCACTATTTGGAGGTGTGGCCTTGTTGGAATAGGTGTGTCACTGTGAGTGTGGGCTATAAGACTCATCCTAGCTGCCTAGAAGTCAGCCTTCCACTAGCAGCCTTCAGATGAAGATGTAGAACTCTCATCTCTGCATCATTCCTGCCTGGATGCTGCCATGCTCCACCTTGATGATAATGGACTGAACCTCTGAACCTGTAAGCCAGCTCCAATTGAATGTTGTCCTTAAAAGAGTTGCCTTGGTCATGGTGTCTGTTTACAGCAATAAAACCCTAACTAAGACATTTTCCTAACATGCTTCCATTTTTCCTTCTCCACTTTCCTTTCTTTTATTCAGCAGTGCTTCTTCTTAGGTTCCTCCACCCACCCAATTCACTATATTCATTTACTATTTCCACTTTAACCCACATTCAGTTATAACTTTATGGTTCACTGCTCACTATTTTTGTAATTCTTGCTCTATTCTCGTTTGAGCTGTGGTAGTTGGATTTAATCAATGTCATGTTACTTTATGGTCTGTGTTGGTGTGACAGTTGTTATACTGATTATTTCTGTCCTTTCTGAACAGTACTGAAGATTTAGCCTGCAAGAGGAGGCTGTGCACTAACATATCTAAATAAAACCAGAAGAAACATCAATAGCAAGTGATATAGAAATGACAGCACAGAAGCACAAGTAACATGAAAAACAGGGAAAATGATCATAACCCCTGAAATGTAACTGTTGAAACTAAAAGACAACAAAGTGGTTGGAAGGCTGCACTAACAATTCAAACTCCGCACAAAATAAGATTCAGTGGTATCAAGGAAGATACAAAGTAGCAGGTAAAGGAATGTAGCTAAGGATGTGGAGATGCAAGCCAGAAACATACAAGATCAACAGGAAACTAAGTTTGAAAACAAAGAATAAAGATATTAGAACTAAAAAAAAAAATCAAACAAAAAGCAGTGTAGAGAGGTTCACCAGCAAACTGTATCACTTAACCTAATGAATATTGGGACTGGAAGAAAGATTCAAGGAAATTCTACATTTAAACATCAATATCATAAAAAGAAATAAATAATAAAGTGAAACTCTGTGAAGTGAAACTTAGCTCAGGTTAGGTCTTGCTCACAGCATGCTCACAGCACACAGTAAAATTATTATTATCAAGTTGGTTTCCTGTCAGTGACAATAGGTGGTTCAAGATACAGAAATCACTAGAAGTAATATAGTTCATAAGTACATTTAGAGGATAGATCATAGGATGATATAAAAAACAGTACAGAAAAGTATGCTTGCTTAAAAGGGATGTATTTTAAAAATGGAAGGACACACAGAAAAGGCCTTGAGAAAAGCTAGAGATCTGTTCATTATAGCAGCCCTGAAGAGTCTAAGAGCACACCTCAACATAAAATGGTTTACATAACAAACCTGTAAAGGACATTTATACTAAATTGTGAAAGCAGAAACCATTTCGTCTAAAGTCAATGAATTAGGAATGGGACTGCTCTCTAAAAACCTTTAATTCTTGAAGGTTTTGCCTACAACAGTAATGCAAAATGAGGACGTAAGTGGATTATAAATAAGAGAAGGTTAAATGCTCTCTCTTGGGCAAATAATAAGCTCATACAATTAAAAGAGTACAAACACTCAAACACAAGCACTAAGATGTGCTTTCACCAAAGAAGCAGTATGCAAAGCAACAAAAAATAAACCTGTCCAGTTCATATTCACCAGAAACATATGTGTGTGAATGTCATATGAAAACCAGCATTGTGTACATTATGTAAAAACTTTAATAAGACAAAATAAAATTGTCAGAATTTTTAAAATAAGTGACTGACCAAGAATCTTCAAATGTGTCTGAGTTGTGAATCCACTGAAGATTGAAGACCTATCTCTCTGGATGAGACTATGGAAAATACTGATCAAACTCAATGAATTATCTGGAATAATGTCCTGGAATACAAAGAAAACATTACTAAAATTACTCACCAAATGCAAATGAAATGTGTACTTAACTTATCTGCATATCTGAAATGTTAATGTCCTGATTTTGGTAATCCTATACTTCTAGTTTTGGTAATCTTATACTTTTTTATAAAATCTACACACTAAGAAAATCTTTGTGAACACCTTCTTACAAATCTAAAATTATTGTAAAAGTCAGGATTAAAATATTAGGTATAGGTGGGCGGTGGTGGCGCACGCCTTTTAATCCCAGCACTTGGGAGGCAGAGGCAGGCAGATTTCTGAGTTCGAGGCTAGCCTGGTCTACAGACTGAGTTCCAGGACAGCCAGGGCTACACAGAGAAACCTTGTCTCGAAAATAAATAAATAAATAAATAAATAAATAAATAAATAAATAAATAAAATGTTAGGTATGGAAACATACATCTGAAATTTCAGTATTAAGAAGGCAGAAACAGAAAGATCACTAAATTTCAACTCAATGATCAGTTACAGAAGTGACACTGAAAACAACCATCTGCCCTAAAGAACCCATTACAGGAAATGAAATCACCCTTATTCCACCAAGTACTTGGGCATGTATTTGCTTTTCAGGTGTGAAAAACGTTTTTATTTTTGTTTGTTTGTTTGTTTGTTTTACAATATTGAATACAATAGAAACGGGGAAAAGTATCTGTACATTTCAGTCCCTGCTGTTTTTAAAAGACTACCCCATAAAACTTAATGGTGTATGAAACTAAGATGTAAATAAGGAATATGAGTCTTTAGAGTTGAGGTCTCACCACTTTCGTTATCTCAGTTGACGCAGACCTTGAAATCCTCTCGCAGCCCAGGAATGCCACCACTTTTGGTTTAGGAACATAAATCTTGAAAGAGGGGGTGAAAGGATGTATGGAGAACTTTAAAGAGAAAGTAGGAAATGGTTAAGTCACATACTTGAAGCTATCTCCACCTCGGAAGAAACTAACGCATCGTACAAGATGAAACCATTGAGTGATCAGTCCAGATCACAGATTAATCCCTCTACCCTGGTTATTTAGTCTCAAACAAGTTTAGTATGTTAGAAGAGATTATTATGGGTCACCTAAGTAGGCGGATCCGGAGAGATTTTTTGACTTTTCCACTCCTCAGCAGTTTTAGCCGCTCATTTTAGAGAGGAGTTCGCGGTAGTCTTTGGTGGCTGGCTGCCCTCAATGGTCCCTCTTCCCATTTAAAGAGGCCGCTGGCAATTCTGATTGGCTTTGAAGAGTCAGCTGACTTGTCTCGGACCCTTCCACGCCCTACTCTACCTCGTGACCCCTAACTTCCATTGTACCTCGAGACCAATGACCTGCTGCCGCAGTATCAGTGGGTTTAGATTATGTGCCTTACTACCTACCTTCGGGTTAGGAATTGGTTATTAGGGGTTACAGATTAAGTTTAAGGTTAGGGTTAGTTACCAATTAATGGAAAAATAAACTATGAGACATAGCCATTATCTAGCCAGATAGATTTACCAGGCCAGGCCGTGACTTATTGTCGGATTATAACCAACAAAGCCCTAATTATTTGTTGTTCAACTTTAAATCCCACAATACTGATTCTAAACTTTTTTATTCTTCTCTACACTACCATCCAATCAAATATAACTCTCATCATCAACAACAACAAAAACTAAACTAAAATTCCAGGAGAATAAAAATCTGAGCCTACCTCATATTTCAAATGTATAGCACATGTACACAGCTTAGTCTTCATGTGGGTCCCTAAGAATTGGAGTGAGGGTTGTCTCTGACTCTGTTGCCTGCATTTGGATCTCCTGCCCACTACCTGGACAGCCTGGTTGGGCCTCAGTGGGAGAGGATGTGCCTAATCTTGCTGGAACTCAATGTCCCAGGGTGGGTGGATACCCAAGACTGAGAAGAAGGAGGAGGGATTAATGGAGAGATTAATTTGCAAGGGTGGGATTGGGAAGAGAGGAGGGGAGGGGGCCTGCAATTGGGATGTAATGTGAGTAAAAAAGTAAATTGTGGAAAACATATTAAAATGGACATACAAATACATTCAAATCATAAGGCTGTGAATAGGACACATTTAGATAATGAAATATAAGGCTCAGCACAACCACTTTACAGTGTTGAAATGTTAGTAATTATAATAATTATCATTGGGTACATGTTACAAAATGCTGAATGAGAAAGTCTGGCTTATTCTCATTTTTAACTTCTTGAAGAATTTTTTTTTTTTATTTCCACATAAGTCACCTTCAACCTAAACACCAAACTACGGTCCTGTCAATATTAACTGCCAGAAGAATTATGAAGAAAGTATATATATATATAATCCATCATGAAACAGTATCACACTTTTACTTAGTGAGTTGAATTGCTTACATTGTCCAGAAAACAAGTCTCTTTAAAATAGTTTTAAAGCTGGAAGGTGAGTTGGCAAGATGGCTTAATGGGTAAAGGTGTTTGATTCTGAGCCTGATCACTTGGAGTCTCAGGAGTGGAAGGATAGAACCTGCTCCCACACGCTGTCACCTGACCCATCCCACTCACCCACCCACACGCTGTCATCTGACCTATCCCCACTCACCCACCCACACATACACACACAAATGAGTGCTTGTTTTTAAAGAAGTTATAATTAGTTTGCTCTCCTTCCTTTAAAAGAACAGACACTGGACAAACTTAGCATCACTAATTTCCTTGATACACTATGAAGAGAAAAAGAAAACAGGAAGGTAAGAGTAGAGACCAGAGGGTCAACCAGAATCAGGGAGATGATAATAGGTTTAATGGTATTTTGAGGTGGACCATTGCTTGGTGCAAATTGAATAATATAGGAAATTTTGAAAAATTATGATTTCCTCTGTTCATCTATAGAGAACAACTAGGTTAATTGCATAAATACGTTATTGTGAATGATTTCACAAGAAACTTACATGTACAAGTATTTCTGAAGGATATTAATTTAATGTACCTCAGGTTCATACCTAGGAATGGTTTATTGATTCAATTATAAAAAGAATTAAATCAGGCCATGTGTAGGAAAACATACAAAGCCTGGATATACTTATCTTAAATAAGGCAGACAAATATCTTGTGTTTGTGTCATTTATGGATCCTATAGATTTATAGATTTTTATAGAGATACATAAAATTATATTTTTGCAAGTAAAAGTGAGACTGTCTTAGGGAACCAAAGTTGGAGGTGGCAAGAGAAAAAGGGGAAATTTGGAGGAAAGAGTATGATTAAGTCACATGATATGCTCATATGACAGTGTCTGGGTCCAACTCATCACCAAGTATAATAATTACGACATTCGAGTAAAAATTATATTAAGAAAGAGCTACAAAGCTACTCCTAAAAAATAAAACACAGTGAAGTTTAATAATATTTCCCTGTTTTCATGGCTCTCAAAATAAGTTTTGTTGGCTGGGCGGTGTTGATGCACTCCTATAGCTCCAGTGCTTGGGAGGGAGTGGCAGGCAGATCTCCAAGTTCAATGCCAGTCTGGTCAACAGAGTGAGTTCCAGGTAGCCACGGCTACATATCGAAACCTTGTCTCGGAAAAAAAAAGAGTTTTGTTTAATTGTTTAAGCTTCTTATTTTATGTGTATGGGTGTTTTGCCTGCATGTGTTGGTGTTCCGCATGCATGCAGTACCGAAAGAGACCAGAAGAGGGAGCTAGAGCCTCTGAATTGGAGCTACAAAGCAAGTCACCAGGTGGGTGGTGAGAATCCAACTCTGGTCCTCTGGAAGAGCAACCAATGCTCTTACCTGCTAATCCGTCTCTCTAGCCCTCAAAATAGTTTTAATGGCCATCTGAGCTCTCTCTCAAATATTATGTATGGGCCTTAAGATCCATGTTGCACTTGTCTGTATTTTTCTTTCTTCTTCTCTCTCTCCTTCCCTTCCACCCTTTCTCTCTCCCTCCCTCCCTCCCTTTCTCTTTCTCTCTCTCTCTCTCCCTCTCTCCCTCTTTCTATCCCTCTCCTTCTTGCTTAAGAACAATATCACACATATTTTATTGTGACTTCATTATATCTTTTCTTTATATCTTGCTGCAATAAATATAGTCCAGTGGAAAAACTGTCAACAGATTACTTTTTTTTTTTAGAAAACTAGTTCTTGTGAAAGAATGGTGAATATGGTCAGACTACCCAAGTTTTTTGGTTTTCCATTTTTATATGTGTGTGTACAGTGTCCATGTGTGTATGTATGTCTTTTAATGTGTATGGGTCCACATGTGTGTGGATGCATGTGTACTTGTGCAGTGCAAATAGAAGCCTGAGATTGAGGTATGGAATCATTGTCTAACAGAATCCCACCTTATTCGTTGGAGCTTGAGTTTCTCAGTCAAAGCCAAAGCGTGTTGCTCCAGGGATTCCCATCTTTGCCTTCAAAGGCTGGAACTATAAGGAGGTTGCCTTACCCAGCCAGCATTTACATGGATGATGGAGATCTGAACTCCAATTGTCAAGCTTGTGAGGCAATGTCTTCAGTCCTGAAATCACTTTTTCCAGTATAAAATCTGAGTTTCCTTTTTTAATTTGAATAAATGTATAGTCAGGCATGGTAGTACTTGACTTTAATCATCATGACCAGGAGGCATAGGCAGATGAATCTCTGTGACTCTGAGGCCAGCCTGGTCTTCATAGTGAATTCCAGGTCAACCATGGCTACAGAAAGAAACTCTCAAAAGAGCATAGATAGATAGATAGATAGATAGATATCAGAGATCTCTTCCTTTTGAACCCTAAATATGAAATAATTTGGTGCATTTTGACTTAGTGAAACAGATTCACAATATGCCAAGTACTTGGGAGACTGAGGCAAGGGGATTATCAATTTAAGACCTGTCTAGAGTGCAAAGTGACTTCCAGGCCAGAATGGGTAAATTAATCAAAACCTTGTCTTTAAAAAATGAATTAAAAAGCACCAGCAGACCTCGTAGATTCCTATTTAAATTATTAAGATATTGCCAAACCATATTTTCAAAGTGGTTTAAAACATTTTACATTCCCAATAACAATGTAAGAATAATTTAGTTTTTTTATCTTTACCAAGCTATGATGCCATTATTTTGATTTTTTTTACTCTAATATGAGCATAATCATCTCTCTTTTCCATGGTATTAATTTGCATTACTCTGGTGACCAATAATATCACATAAATTGGTAAAAGTTTTAGTACTATCTTTTGTTCATTTTAGTTTTTGAATTGATTGTTTACTGTTCAGGTTTGGGAGTTAATTTTCTATATATTAATATTTTTGTTGGATGGGTTGTATGCCATGTTTCTCCCAGTCTGTAACTTGTATTTTCATCTATTTTATCAAGTATTTCACAAAGAAAAAGATTGTAATTTCGGTGTATTCCAGTTGACATGCTTGGTCTTTTTAACATGACTTTTGAGGTCAAGTCAAATAATTTTAGCTAAGCCTAGACTCCAGAGTTTTTCCACCAGGTAGACTTTGTTTTGTTGTGTGTGTGTGTGTGTGTGTGTGTGTGTGTGTGTGTCCATTAGAAGCATTAAACTTTATCCTTTACATTTAAATAACTACCTTACTTTGATTCAGATTTTACATTGTTTGTGAGGTATAGATCAAGGTGTTTTCTTTTATCCCACACTGTTTTACTATTATTTGTCAAAATTTCTATTCTTTCTTTAGAAAGTAATTTTGCATTTTTCTCAAAATTTAGACAGGTGTATATAGATACATTTCTACATGCCATTTCATTCATGTGTATGTCCATGTACATGTTGTTGTGTTGGATTTCTTTAATACGTGCATAAGTTATATCATAAAGTTATGTCATAAGTAATAAAGTTAAACTTTATTTTTTACCAAATATAGTCTAGTTATGCAGAGTTTGTACATTACTATATAAATGTAGAATAAGATTGTCTATATCTACAAAATAGTTGGTAGATATTGCATTAATATTATAGATTTTGATATGATTATCATCTTTCCCATACTAAATTCTCCAATTCTTGGACACATCATGGTGTATCTCTGATTTGGGTTTGTGATGTCTTCCATTTTGTGTTTAGAAATACCCAAATCACAGACATGGCTCACATTTTCTCAGACTCATCATCATGCATAAACATTTTATACATTTTCAAATGGTATGTTACTTTCCATAATTTCCATTTACATTGCTAGTATACACAAATGAAACTCATTTCTGTGTGCTCCTTTTTTATTCCAATAGCTTTATGTAATTCTTATCAAGTAAATGCTTATAAAGTTGCTGAAATACTTTATGTAGATAAGCATATCATTTTAACATGAGGATAGCTGTATTTTTAAAATATTTGTATTTGGTTTTGGAGAATTTCATGAATGCATACAATGTAATTTGATCACAGTCACATCCCCAGTTCTTGCCTAAAACCCTTATATCCACACCATCTCCTCCCATGTCTTTTCTTGAAATACCAAGCTCCAATATGTCCATGTATGCATGGGTGTGGGATCACTCTCAGAAGCATGGTCAACCCACCAGCATGCACACCCCTAAAGATACATATTTTTCTTCGTCTTCCAGCCATCAATTGTCAATGGCTCTTCACTTAGGGATGGGAAGTTCCATGCTAGAACACTGATGACCTTGAATATTTCTTTAAGCTGGAGAACAATTTTATTACTTTTTTTAAGAAAAAAAAAAACATCTTTAGTTATATTTACAGAAATACAGATATAGCCGGGCGGTGGTGGCGCACGCCTTTAATCCCAGCACTTGGGAGGCAGAGGCAGGTGGATTTCTGAGTTCAAGGCCAGCCTGGTCTACAGAGTGAGTTCCAGGACAGCCCGGGCTACACAGAGAAACCCTGTCTCGAAAAACCAAAAAAAAAAAAAAAAAAAAAAAAAAAAAAAAAAAAATATACAGATATAAATACAAACTATTCAGTCCTTTTTTCCTTGTGTGTATATAAGGCTATCAGCTTGAGAGTGGGGAACTGACATGGGTGGGTGGTGGTGAGACAGTACCTGGGAGGAGCTGGAGGAAGTGATGTATTTCCATTTCAATTAAAACAGTTTTGAAACAGAAAGGAAAAAAATCCATTAACTACAAATCAAAACAAACCAAACAAGTGAATCCTGTATCTTAGCAACTGCCCAGAGGAAGAAAGAAGTGAGGGAAAAGCCATGCCATTTATGCTGATGTGGTGGCCAGACACATGGGAATGCACAGCCACACGGGCAGTGGTGAAGGGATGCTTTAGAGAAAGATGAAGTGATTCCCAAATGTTGGGGATGTCCAAAGTGTTAGGAAAAACATGTTTAGGAAATAAAAGTGTCAGACACACAAACCCGCCTGGCTGTAGCCTGGTTAAGCTACTATGCTAGAGGCAAAAAGAGAAGGAAGATGGTACTATGTCACTAAAGGATTAATTATTCCTCCTATCTCTGTAATAGGGCTCCAAGTAAACTTACCTGCCTATGGGTAATCCCTTAGCCAAACTGATTGATCCAGACAAACTGCAATGTTAGGTCTCTATCCAGGCCAGACATTTAATTTTCTTGACCATATATCTTCCCTTAATAAGCCTTTATTGGATTTTTGTTTGTTTTCTTTTTCTTTTTTATGGTTTATTTATTTCTTCTCTCATGTATTGCATCCTAACCTTGGTTCCCTCTCCCAGTCTGTCCCCACCCTATCCCCTCTCCTCCAGATTCACTCCTCTCAGTCTCCCTTCAGAAGAGGACTAGGCCTTTATTTGTTACTCTAAGATGCACCCTTCTAAAAAGGTAACTAACTCTATATGGTAGTTTGAATGAAAGTAGTCCCTATAGGCTCATGTATTTGCAAACTTAGCCCCCAGTAGATGAGCCACCAGGAATTAGAATCTGTGCTTTGTTAGAAGAAACTTGTCTCTGGGGTGAGCTTTGAGGTTTCAAAGGCCAAGCTACCTGCTCTTTCTCTGTCTGTCTCTCTGTCTGTCTGTCTCTCTGTCTCTGTCTCTCTCTGTCTCTCTGTCTCTGTCTCTCTCTGTCTCTCTGTCTCTCTGTCTCTCTCTCTCTCTCTCTCTCCTCTCTCTCTCTCTCTCTCTCTCTGTCTCTCTCTCTTCTGTCTATGGATCAGAATGTAAAGTTTTCAGCTACTACTCTACCTTGCCACAGGCCATACTCCTGCCATGATGATAATGGACTTAATCCTCTGTAATTGTGAGCAAGACCAAAATATTTTCTTTTATAAGAGTTGCCTTCCTTAATAGTGTCTCTTCACAGCAATAGAACACTGACTAAGATACACTAAAATCATTTAGTAGTCAGACGTGAGATCAGAGGCCTAAACATTTCTGGCATCCTCTGCCAAAGACAATCCTGTCAAGAGGCCAAGGAACATCTCTGGCTTTGAGACTAGGATTACTTGTCTTTAGGGTCTTTTTACCTTTAATTGCCTAATTAGTTTCTGTCTTCCATTCTCACTGGGCATATCTAAAGAATGTGAAAGTACATTAGTGTTTTGATAAGTTATTTTTCTGCTGGTGAAACAAGCCAATTTAAGCTAGATGTGTGTGTGTGTGAGAGAGAGAGAGAGAGGTAGGGGGGGGGAAGGAAGGGAATCCTTCTTCACTAGTGCTTGAATGAAGATATGAGGGAGAAATGAAGGAGAGATTTATTAAAAGTCCAAAGCAGAGAACCAGAAGGAGAACTGGCTTGATCTTGTACAGGCCCCCATAACTGCTGGGAATTCATGAGTACATCAGTCCTGTCATATCTAGGAGACATCACCCTAGTCCTTTGCAGTCTTGACTCTGACATTCTTTTCTCTCTCTCTCTCTTTTTTTTTTCCATTCAAAATTATCCATGAGCTTCATAATTTATTTAAATTATCATAACAGTCCTCATACAACAATACTTGTGAGATAGTTAAATAGGTGCCATTGTTGGTGCTACTACCTATAAAGAGACCTTCCTAACCTCCGATTATTATTTGAAAAAAGTTATGAAACAGGTTGCAATCTAGAGTGTATATTATAATAACCTATTTCCTATAACAAAGCTAATATCTCTTTTTTTTTATGGGAAATTTTTTATTGGAAAACTTTTTTTACATTTCAGATGTTCTCTCCTTACCCATTTCCCCCCCCCCCAGGAACTCACTATCCCTTCCCCCCTCCTCCTGTCTTCACGTTGGTGTACCCCACCCACCCTCCCCTGTACCTCACCTCCCCACCCTCGAGTATCCCCCCCACGACGTCCAGCCTTCATGGGACCAAGGATCTTTTCTCCCACTTATATATAGCTCCCTTGCATATATAGCTGGAGCCATGGGTCCCTCCTAAGCGCTCCCAGGCTGGTGGTTTAGACC
Organism: Mastomys natalensis; assembly: GCA_021653895.1. NCBI lineage: Eukaryota > Metazoa > Chordata > Mammalia > Rodentia > Muridae > Mastomys > Mastomys natalensis. Next base: position 105,268 of record JAJTUV010003296.1, on the reverse strand, counting down.
CTGGGGGCTCTGGTTGGTTGGGATTGTTGCTTTCCTCATGGTGTCGCGAATCCTCTCAACTCCTTCAGCCTTCACTCTATCATGAATGCTACAGAGGGAATAATGGTCCTCCCAGAGACCAGTAGTTGTAAAATAAAAAGCTCAGTGCCAGGTGTGGGATATCTCCCCAACAGTTGTCAGGGTTGTCAAAGAAACTCCTGGCAATACAGAACAGTGTCGTTGTTCTTGGTTGCCCACCAGCATTTGATAGTAAGACTCTTTTGCTGAAAAACATCACATACTTTTGTGTTACAAGACATATAGAAATCAGGTTTCTTCCCATTTGATTAGCTTTTACAGTATCAGAAGGTGCTATGTACGTCTTCAGGGACAGAAAGGTGACTGACAGTTTTACCCAGCTGTAAACCCTGTCAGCTATTATTGCCCACAGGTAGAATATTGACATAAACGCTGTTTTGATGGCCAACTGCTTTCTGGTTGGATTTTAGTCCCACTCCACAGGAGAAAACAGAGCCCGATAATGTCAATACTGCTAAGAACCCATAGCTGAGGGTTCATAGCCTCCCCCTGGAAGGAGGAGGGGTGTGAACCTGCTACTATTACATTACTAACATAACAAACACAGTACCAAAGTACCCTGTGAAGATCTTTAGCTTTCCTGTACATTAGTGCAGCTCTCAGACCTCATAAGAGAAGCTTCTTTCAGCAATGGACGAGAATGTGTTTGTAGAGTTATCAGCCATAAATTGTTTATCTATTTTAAGAAATCTTCCCAAAGGCTGTATTTTCCTTTTTACTTTCTGAGTTTTTATTTGGGTAATATTAAACTGTTATTCTTTAAATGACTATGCTTTCAAATTAAATATGTTTTTGATACAGTATGTTTTGATCATGTTTTTCCTCTCCCCCAACTCCTCCCAGACCCTCCCTGTTGTCCTAAATCATATCCATACACTCTATTCTTCTTCCAGAAATTAAGCAAAACCCTGGCCATTTTATTATGTTTCCACAATTCTCTGACAATAATATTTGCAGTTTATTTCCTATGCATTATGTGCTTTTACAAACTCTGCTTATAGGTTCTCAATGAGTCTGTTTATGTGTCCATTGATCACACTTTCTACCATAGTGTATGCTTGAACTTATATTCCAAAACTTGTTGATGTTGTTTGCTTTGGGGTAGTGGGACTTACAGTTTTAATTTACTAATTTTCATTTGTTTGTCTTTATAATGCCAATCATTCAGATAAAAATAATTTAACACAGTAGCCGAAGAAAAGAAAGAAACCAAATAAATTATCACAAAAATACAAGTTTTTCTTTTTTTTAGAAAAGAAAAGTAAGAAGTTAATAAAACAGTCAAGATTAAGCACATTTACTAGCCAGTATCAGGAAGTCAAAAAGATATATTTGACTGGAATGGTGGAAAGAAATATGAAGTATGTTGCTGTTGAATGAAATCTTCTAAAAAGGTCTATTATGCTTATTTTTCTATAGTATGGCTTAACAAGATATTTCATTCTTCATTGATTTTTCTGTCTCAATGATCTACTGAAGAAAGTAGAGTATGCAAGTCCACAACTGCTATTGTATTCAAATCTCTCACACCTTTTGGACCTAATTTTTGTATGGTATCATATTGAGGGCATACATCTTTATAATTGTTTTTCTTTCATGATGAATTAGTCCTTTCAATAATCTGTAATGACAATTTATTGTTCATTTTATAGCTTTTTTTTTTTTCAATTTTAGATTTGCTTTATCTGAGTCATGTAATTCTCAACAATATGGCCATGGTGAAAAAATAAGCCTGACAAAGAAAGGCTAATACTACTTATTACCTCTCATTTCTGATATAATTAATATATCATTCTCATTGAAAAACAGAAGAGCCGGGCGGTGGTGGCGCACGCCTTTAATCCAGCACTTGGGAGGCAGAGACAGGCGGATTTCTGAGTTCGAGGCCAGCCTGGTCTACAGAGTGAGTTCCAGGACAGCCAGGGCTACACAGAGAAACCCTGTCTCGAAAAACCAACAAAAAAAAAAAAAAAAAAAAAAAAAAAAAAAAGAGTTGTCTTTGAAGGCTTGGAAGTTAAGTTGGGGGAACAGTAGTTTTACATTAGATGTAATACAACACATCTAATCTGAAGCATAGAAATCTGCTCCTTCCTTAACATGCTCAAGTAACTACTGGTTCAAACAATATATGATACATTTCTAAATTACTAGACAAGTACAAAATTTCCAACACATGAAAACAGTTTGATTGTCGAAGGCATGGAAATATATATTTCTCTGATTTGGTTATTATACACTATAAACATATATTAAATTACAATATCATATAATGGTATGCTAGTATTCTATCTCAGTAAAAAAATGTATCACTAATTGTTTCAATTGGCTGTGTCATTCAGCTGTGCCCTGGCCTGTGGGGTCTTCAACAGGATATCCTAAGAGAGAAGGGGAGAGAATGGAAGGGACAGGAGACACAAAGAACAGGACCAAATCAAGTTTTCTGATCAAGGTCCATCGAGCTGTATTTTCTCAGGGCAATTTATACAGGCAGGAAAGGGGATCATGTGTTTGGGGGAATTTCACAGAAGCTGGGTGTTCTGCCACGGTGGATATCTTGCAGCCCCGATGTTTTTGTCTGGCTTAGGGTGCAGTGACCACTTTCCTTAGGGCCCAGTGACCATTGTCCATTTGCTTTCTCAGGAGTCAATAGCTGAGGAAAAACATAACCTAACACTATTCTTTCAAAATGGAGTAAGGTTGGCTCCCAGCACAGCTGGAATCTATCTTTTGGAGAAATCAATTAGGTCATCATTGGTTTAAGAGAAACTCATATACCATGTGTTATTTTTCTTTAATAAAATCAAGTTACATTCAGCTCTTCAATTCTTAAAAATGGTAAGAACATTCTTTCACAGACTTGAGATATACCATAAGTATGATTTTGCTTTCCTTTCTTCATTCTAATAAAGTCCAAACCAAAGTCTCACCTTTTTCTAATTTTCTATGTAATTGGTCTATTTCACTTTGCCTGAGAATCACATTGTGATTCTCTATAATTTCAGAAATGAACTAAATTCTTTGTGAAACTATAACAATTATGGTGCTCACTTAGCCAATGATCATGACGAGCACTTAAGAGCCAAGAACAGAAGTGATAAAAGCATGCGGACTGCCCTATCTTTGAATACTCACAGTATTCATTCAAGAATGAGGTATTCTAAACCTAGAGATATGGAAACAGAAGCATCATTACATTATAGAACAGAATGACGAATGAACTTGATACAAGTAAGTAAACTGATCTAACTTCCTAGGTGTGGGTGTCTGTTAGGGACTTCAATCTCAATCTGTAGGATCACTTTAGAGAGAGAAATACTATGGCTGTTTAAATATTGGTCTCATTTGAACATAAACAGATAATAGCAACTTTCATACTATTCTCCTTTGCATGATACTTCAAACCACATGCCAAAATAAATGATGTGGTAATATCCACTAAAATTATAGTGAACTTTGATAGTGTTGTGCCAGGAAAATGTTAGTGATCCCCAAAAGCACACACAGGAGTCAATCTGATGCAACTCACAGCAGGGTCTTTATTCTATTTGAGCTAGCTTGCCCCACCCCCACCCCCAACACACCACCATCATGCAGGACAGTTTTGGTGGTGGGGGAGCCCTGAATGTCTCTCAAGGCAAGGCTTTATAGGAAGCATCAAGGAGGTGAGTATGTAAGCATCTAATTGGAAAGCTACTGTGGCCTTTAACACAAGTGGCTGCTGCTGGAGTCATATCATAAACTTAACTTCTGTTCCCTTCTGCATTGGTGGTCGTTAGGCAGGGCTGGGCTTGTAACCTGGGGTGCAGGTTTGTTGGAGGAATAACTTGGAGACACTGGTCTTGTTGAAGATGTAACCTGGAAATGCTGGTCTTGTTGGGGATTACCCTAGAGACTGGAGCTAGGCTCAGGTTTTGTTGGGGGGCAAACTTGGAAACTAATGCTAGGGACCAGCCTAGTTTACCTGAGTTCAAACTTAGGTGAGGCTTTCTAAAATAGAGTCTGAACTTAAAAGTTTTGGCATCTTACCCGCCCCCCCCCCCGTCCCCGATTTCTTTTGTGACTAGATGTCTCAATCATGGAACTTCTTGAAGCTTCATGAAAAACAGTTATAGGGCTATGTCTTTGTTTGTTCCTGGGGCATGAGTAAGGGCCCAGCAGAGAGTCTTGAGACTGAAACTCTCCTTCTGGCCAGGTTCATCTTCAACTGCAAAACAGATGTGTGATAGATCCACATTGCAACTCTGTAGCACAGGGAACCTTTTATGTGAGACTCTAGTGACCTCTGACTAGGGACCAATCTCTAAGCTAAAGCTAGTGGAGCTCCAGAAGTGGACCTGTTTTATGGAAAGCACAAAGTTTATGCCAAATACATTTGCATACACATTGGACACCCTCAAAATCATGTAATAACTTTTGTCAGTAAATGAACCAAGCATAACTTTAAAAGTGGTGAGTCCCATCTGGTATGAGGAGTTCTGTACTCTATAAAGGATGAAGGAATGAAGGAGAGAAGAATCACCCAGTCACCATCAGTCTCTAAGGTCAATTTAGTTAAGGTCTCTTTTAGGATTTATCTTTTCTACCTGTCCTGAACTCTGGGGTCTGTAAGCACAATGAAGTTTCCAGTCAATCTCCAAAATATTAGCTAATCTCTAACTTACCTGGTACACAAATATAGGTGCATTCTCTAACCCTATAAACCTAAAAAAAAAAAAAAAAAATACCTTGGAAGAATTTCTTTTTAGTAGTTTCTTTGTTACTATCTCTATAGTCTCATGCTTAATTGGGAAAGTCTCAGTCTGTCCTAAAGAGGTATCTTTAATATTAGCAAATATTTGTATCTGAATTTTCCTGGTTTTACCTCCATGAAGTCCATTTTCTGATAGACTCCTGGCTTGGTGCTCCAGTATTGAGTACCAGGGTTCTTCTCATTGGCAACTTCACTAGTAAATTGACAATCCTCATAGTTTTTAACAATTTTAGCTGTTTTCAAATTGGCATTTCTGACTATGATGTGGGACTGGTGAACTAAGTCCTGCATTCTCTGGGGTCCCATGTGTGAAGAATGATGGATCATTTTCAGTATGCATATACCCATTTTCTCTGGTACAATTAGTTTGTAGTCAGCTGTCCATCATCTCTTATAACACTGAGACATGGGCAGGTATTTGGCCCAGATCGCATCTTCTGTGTGGTCAGAGTGTAGGATCACATGGGTCTAGGGCAATCAAGGACATGAAGGGCCCAATTTCTTAGGGCCACCCACTGTACTATCTTGTTGCCCTCTGGGATGAAGTTTAGTCCTTTTTTCTGCTATCAGAAGGCCTCTCTCCCTATAAATAGCCCCACAGATATGTGCAGTGGCAAAGGCACACCAGCCATCTGTGTCTCTTGTTTTTTTCTCAGCTCTAATGCCTTGGTCAGAGCTGTCAGTTCAGCTTTCTGACCTGACATTCCTGTCAGGAGTGGCTCTGCCCATATGATCTCAGTATTTGAGACCACCATTGCCCCAGCATTACCTCTGTCCTGAATTAGGCTGTTACCATTGGTGAACCATGTTACCTCTGCATCCATCCAAGCAGTCATGAAGAGGCCCATTGAGCTCAGGGTCAGGCAGCAGGGCAGCTGAAAAGTTATTCTGGGGGCATTCAAGAAGAGAGGCTGGGAATGAGCCATTCTGGCATCATCTTTAACCAGGAGGTCATTGTTTTCACTGGTGGGTAAACAGGGTGGCTGGGGTGTGGGACTTTGTAAGGGTATCTTGGTTCTTGGCTGGGCATGGGCCTGGAACCCCAAGACTCCAAGGGAGAAAAAGGCAGGAGTTCAGCCACGTCCCCAGAACCCAGTGTCCTGACAAGCAGTCTCTTTTTATTTTATTTTTATTTTTTGGTTTTTTCGAGACAGGGTTTCTCTGTGTAGTCCTGGCTGCCCTGGAACTCACTCTGTAGACCAGGCTGGCCTCAAACTCAGAAATCCGCCTGCCTCTGCCTCCCAAGTGCTGGGATTAAAGGCGTGCGCCACCACCGCCCGGCTCCATGGACCTACATTGTTCAGTCACTTAGGTCATTACAGACCCTCCAAAGTGCACAGGTAGAGGGCGTGACTACAGACCTCAGGCCCTAGAGATTTACATACTAATGAAGGTCAGAGGGCGGAGCCAAATAAGCATTCTCCCCAGATCCTTCCCATTTCTCCCTCCCTATTTAACTCACGTCTGCCCTGAGTTTCGGAGGGCTACATCCAGATCCATCTACCACTCGCCATGAAAATAAACCTTTTGGAACCAAGGACTTCCTCGTATCTTTGGGGCCTGCCGTAGCCAAAGCTTCCAGCCTTTGGAACCTTAGACCTTTCTCCTATATGTGGGACCCGCCACCTGGAATCGTCCAGGACTCCTCCACCGAGGCCCCCTTTCCCACAGGGTGGGGCCCAGCTTCTGCCAATTGGTGACCCTGAGCCCACGCCCACCCAAACTGAGGCTCAGGATGTCTCCTGGCCCCACTGTAGCCACAGCTCCCAGATATATCTGTCCTAACTGTCACTGGCCATAGAAACAAATTCAAGGCCTTTGTACCCAGAAGGATGTGACATTGTTTAGAATCAATGAACAGAAAAAGGCACAACCAGAAACAAAAATCAACCAAAAGAAAAAAAAAGCCTGTGGTAACAAGAAACAACCAGAAGGTGGTGCTCACAGAAGATGAATGCAGCATACTCAGACCAGGAAAAGGATACTGTCTGCAGTAATGAGAACCAACCAACAGAAAGTGTCGCACTCAAACACATGACAAACCATAGTGCTCAGATGTTTACTCAGACCTGGAAAATTTACCATGGCAACATAATTTATCTTTACACGAGTTTTCTTAATGCTCTGTAGATCTCACAGAAAGTTTCTAACATTCAGACAAATTAGCCACCACACAAATCACAAGCTTTTGTGCCTGGAAACACTGGTCTTGTTGAGGATATAACCTGGAGATGCTGTTCTTGTTGGGGATTAGCCTAGAGACTGGAGCTAGGCTCAAGTTTTGTTGGGAGGGCAACTTGGAAACTAGTGCTAGGTATCAGCATGTTAGTTTACCTGAGTTCAAACTTATGTCAGGTTGTCAAAAATGGAGTCTGAACTTAAATGCTTTGGCATCTCAGTAGCAGAATTGTGATTTGGTATTCTTCTTGTAATTCAGTACATTTCTGACTTCAGAAGTACTTAATTCTATATAATCTCATAGATTTTTTTTATACCCCTCAAGGGAAATTTTTTTTCAATTAAGAATATACTCCTTCATTGGGAACTCCTTCATCAGTCCAATGGTTGCCTGTGAGCACTGCCTCTGGATATGTCAGGCTCTGGAAGACCTCTAAGGAGACAGCACAGCTATATCAGGTTCCTTAGACAGAAGACTGAAGGAGCTGAAGGGTTTGCGACCCCATGGGGAGAGCGACAATACCAACCAACCAGAACTCCCTGGGTCTAAACAGCTAGCCTGGGGGCACATATGGAGGAACCCATGTATCTAGCTGTATTTGTAGAGGATGATGTGTAGGTAGCCGTGTTTAAGATAGCACCTGGAACAGTTGCAAGTCGTATGACTAGCACCTGACAATTGTAAGCAGCTGGCTTCCATCGTGGCCAGCTCAGCTAAACTGGTAAACAAGTCCTTTGTGCATGCATAGGCCTCGTGCCCCTCCCGAGCCGGCTTATGCTAATGAGGTATTGGCAGCTTAACCTATCCTGAGAGAACACATCACCCAGCCTGCCTTGGGAAGATATATAAGCAGCTCATTTCTGCTGCTGGGGGGTCCCATCCTGTCCCTGTCCTGGTCCCGTTCCTGTCCCCATCCCCATCCATAAGAGTCGTTCTGCAATAAAGCTGAGAAGGATCCGACCGTGTCGTGTCTTAATTGCCGGTCAAGGCGGACGCGACAATGGACTTGTTGGGCATCAGTGAGAGAGGAAATCCTTGGTTCCATGAAGGCTGGATGCCTAGTGTGGGGGAAATTTGAGGGCAGGGAGGTGGGAGTGGGTGGGTGCACATCCTCATAAAAACAGGAGGAGGGGGGATGGGATGGGGGTTCCTGGGGGGGATGGGGTAAGGGGAAAGGGGATAGCATCTGAAATGTAATTTAAAAAATCCAATTAAAAAAAAATATACAATGCCTTGATGCCTGTCCAGTCTACCATACTGAAAACTGGTCTGCCATTGCAGGGAAAAGTGAGAGCCCAATTGTTTTCAGATACTTGGGGGAAAGGGACAAGGGACATAGCTTTAGCTGTATTAAAAGACACTGATGTTTTCTTGCAGCTCAAGAGTTTATTAATGAAGGGGACTGGGCCATTTGGAGTTTGTATGGTTGGCCACTACAGTTGCATCCTGGCTCCTAATGAGGAAGAGGGTCACCTGCGTTGTTGGCTACAGGTGATGTTATCCCAGGAATATAATGAGATCTCTCTTTGAATTCCTGGTGCCAGGACTTGGGACCAGCATTATCAGATAGGTTTTTCTTCATTTTCTTCTGCATTTGGTGAAGACAGGATATTTTTTAGGATTTCAGCATAGTAAGGGCTAAACACATGCTGGTTGTGATGCATCAGATTAACAAATTTCCAGCCTAGTTCTGCCACTCTGGCTCAATGAAAAGAAGGCCTCCAGGGAAGTCTACAAGAGATTCTTGCATGCCACGAATCAAACAGCATTTAAGAAATAAATGTATCCGTTGTTCTGTATGCGGGGGGAAATATAAAAAGAAAGTAGGAACAGGTTTCAGAAGAAACTGACAGTTCACTGTCTGCTCACCAAAGTTTTACTTTTTTTCACTGTGGTGGTTTTTAACAGATGACCCCAAAGGCTCATATGTTTGAATGTTTAGTCACCAAGGAGAGAAATTTTCAATAAGATAAGAAGGATTAGGAGATGTGGCCTTTTTGATGGAAGTATGTCACTGGATATGGGCATTGATGTTTTAATAGCCCATGCCAGGCCCAGACTCTTCTTTGATCAGGATATGGCTTTCAGCTACTTCTTCAGTACTATTCCAGCCTGCTACCATGTTCCATGCCATAGTGATAATAGACTACACCTCTGAAACTGAAAGCAATTCACCAATTAAATGCTTTCTTTTATGAGAATTGCCTTGGTTTTGGTATCTCATCACAGATATCAAACAGTGATCAAGACATTCATTTGCTCATTTGTATATATGATTTCAGTTCTGTTTGGAATGAAGACATGCCATCAAACACAAAAAGATAATGAATTATCAAAAATGATAGTCTAAGACCTGAGGTGTAACTTAATAGCCAATGCTTGCATAACCTATGCAAGGTATGAAGATTGATCCACACAACATACCCTCAAAAAACACACAGACACAATGGTGAAATCAGAAAGACAATTATGACTTTTGGTCATTGGATGATTTCTTTAAACTATTTTACATATCTATAATTGAGATGCTAGTATTTATTTTGCCTAACAAGATCATCATAAACATCAAACTTGAAATTCCGAGAACATATATTAAAGCTGGTATACTAAGTTCAGACCCATGTACAAAAATTGGAGTGTAAGAAGTTAAAACTAGTCAGGCCTGGAGAGATGGCTCAATGGTTAAGAGCACTGGTTGCTGTGCTTTCAGGGGTCCTGAGTTCAATTGCCAGCAACCACATGGTAGCTCACAACTATTTGAAATGTGATCAGATGCCTTCTTCTGGCATACAGGTGTACATACAGATAGAATACTCTTGCATAAAATAAAATAAGAAAAACTGGCCAAGTTTACTGTGTCTATTCCACAATATAATATGTTTTATTCTATATTGTAATTCAGCATTAAACCCAACAATAAGTATAGGAACCTGTATAGTACCTTAAATCCTAGGTAAGGACTGTTTTCCAACATAGGGTTTTTTAGTGGTTCTATTCTCTCTCTTCTCTTCTTTCTCTCTCTCTTTTCCTCTCTCTCTCTCTCTCTCTGTCTCTCTGTCTCTCTCTCTGTCTCTCTGTGTGTGTGTACTATAATTTATATATTATAATATATACATATTTAATTAATATTGATTCTTCAAAATAGGAGTTCTGTTTTAATACTACATATTACAGTTAAGAAAGTAAAACTAAAGTGCTTTTCAGATATTATGTCTTACCTTTTGTTTTGTTTTTATTTTTAAGTCAGTGTTTCTCTATGTAGCCCTGACTGTCTTGGAGATACCTCTGTAGACAAAGCTGGTATTGAATTCACTGAGATCATGCCTGCCTATGCCTCCCAAGTGCTGGGATTAAAGGCATGCACCATTGTAAAAGTAACTAATTTGCCAGATGTAATTGTCATCTCAGAGGCTTACTGCTAAATAAACTCACATTTCTAACTCTTTCTGAACACTTGGTTTGGCTAGTTCAACTCAACTGGTCTGGTGAAAACTCCTCTCCAAGCTAACTGATTGAATCTGGCTTCTCTTGGCTTCTGATTGAATTGTTCTTCTTGGACTCAAACTAACTCTGTTAAGTTGTTCTAATTTTCTGGCTCTTTCTGTCTTCACCTGAAACCCCTGTATCTGTAAAAACTTTCCTGGTAAAATTCCCTCCTCTTCCTCCTGCTCCTTCTTCTCCCCCCACCTCTCTGTTCTCTCTTAAGTAGCCTCTCTTTCCTGTCTGTTCATGTTCACATGTGAGTTGGGTATAATCCCACCTCTGACCATTCTGTCAAATTGTTCTCTGATTCAGCACTTTGTCTGCCCTTTAACTAGAGGTCACTTTCAAACATGGCTGTTTCCTTCTACAAAGTAACTTTACCTTCATTGATTTGGATTAAAGGTGTGTGGTAAGGGTGTGCCTACACAGTCTTTTGATGTGATGCCTTGGCAGAGCACCCATGTTGCTGGATTAAATTTCTTCTACATACCACCACTTTCCAGCTCCATATTTTTTAAATGTTCAGTAAGTCTCAGAGCAGAGTCAAACTCCCACCTGGCATGTTATTGATATTTCTTAATCACTTTTGGAACTCTTACTGATGATGGTACGAATGCAATTCTCTTTCTTGGCAATGTTCCGGAGTTGTCCTACAAGTGATGCCCTGTTTTCACTGCTCAGGGCAGTTAGACCTGTGTCTTTGAGACCTTGATGTATTTCCTGAGATACTTGTTCACTGACACTTAACATAGATTCTTCTGGCCTAGATAAGTGAAGATAGAAAATAGAGTTTCTTTGATATAGGAGACAACCCCAGAAAGACCTATACTAGAAGTTAAGTATTCCCAAGGAAAAAAATGTGATTCTCTCACCATCAATAGACAATCTGAATCAATGAGCATATAAAATAGTCCTGTTATTAACCTTAAGGTACCAAATTATTCATAACATATAGTACTATATGCCAACTATACAGAACAATATATATTGGACAAGGGTTTGGTTACATTCTAAGAGCCATTCAATACTCTTTTAAGTAGTGAAGATTTAAATGTTGTTGAAAGGTATTCATAGATATTTTACATAGTCTTTCCTACTTTACCAAAAGATTACAAATAAATTAATAACACTAAATTTCTATTTCCTCTTTCTACTTTGATATGAAATCTCTATGCCATAGGTATAAATAGCAAAAATCCACTGTCCTTTGATGAAATATATATTTTCTCACTATTAGAAAACATAATGAAATTTGTAGCAAAGTAATCATCTTATTCTCCTTCTGGGCTGAAAATTTTTTATTCTTCTCTATGGCAAACCTAAAGTATCGACATTTTTGCATCTTGTTCCAAAAATCCTTTGTGTGAAGAATAATGGAATATTATACCTGCCTATGGCCTAAATGCCATATTATATTCCATTCTAAAAGAAATTTATAAGACAGCTGGTAAGATTGCTCACTTGGTAAAGTGCTTGTCACACAAACATGACTGAGTAAGTTCTGCAGTCAAAAGTGATGATTCATGACTATAATCACAGCACTAGGAGGCAGACACAGGTGGCTCACTAGAACTTGCTGAGCAGCTAGTCTAGCCTAATTAGTCAGCTTCAACTTCAATTAGAGACCATGTTTCAAAAATAAGGTAGGAAGCAGGAGAAAGACCCCCGAAGTTGACCCCTGGCCTTGACATGTGACATGTACACATACTTGCACAGACAAATGCACACAGAGAGAGAGAGAGAGAGAGAGAGAGAGAGAGAGAGAGAGAGAAGAGAGAGGAGAGAGAGAGAGAGAGAGAGAGAGAGAGAGAGAGAGAGAGAAAGATATCAATGAAACATACTTGGAGCTAAATTCTTCTGTTAGGGCCTTCGTTATGCATTTCAGTTTATCCACAAATTCTGGTGAGCTGAATAAAACACCACAAGAGAAACTCCTAGCCACAAGTAAAACTGAGGCTAGAATGGTCAAGTGGCGCAATTTGGATCTCATGATCTGCAATCGTGCTTTATCCATCAGCAGAGTCTGTTTAGGCAAGAAAGAAAATGCTGTTAGGAAAGGAGAGTTGTAATGGGGCTTCTAGGTAAAGAATAACCAAGTAAATGCCAGAACACACATCCATACCTCAGGGAATTCTTCGTTCCCATGATCCCTGAGAACAAGATTTAGGTACCCTTGGTATAACACTGTTGTAAGACTAGGTGGATCTGGGTCAGGTTTTGGAGATGGAAATGAACTTATTGTGCCAGAAGAGGTACTTGGAGAGACAGATGCACGTGGTAGTGATTTAGTAAGCTCTGGTGGCGGCTCTAGTCATCCATTTTGTGGTACAATCAAGAAGATCTGTGAAAGAGAATTGAACATGTATGTTTAAATGCCAAGGCATAAAGTTGGAAACTTTGGAGATAGTTTCTTGATGAAGAAAACATTAATTTTAAAAGCTGGAGGTGAAATAGTTATTTCCTTCCAGAATAGCTTTCATAGTACAAGACAGCACCATACAGGCAGCTGGTGGCAAACTCCAAACCAATCTGTGGACCCTGTTTACTCCAGGCCAGATCTGTTATACCACAACCAACAGGGAGGTAATCAACAACTTTCTAATAGGGTGTGTGACCCACCCCATAAGAGGGAGTTCATGCATAGCTTTGTGTAACTGGCAAAGACTCATGGGCAGGGAACTCATAGTCCCTAGGATGAACCTATTCATTCATTTTTCTAAATAGAGGTGTTGTTAACTTATCTCTACATATTAATGTTTATATGCACAGATATGTGTTCTTTGCAACCTTGATCAGAGAAGCTTCTTTTTGCAGTAAACACCAATTAGTACAAAGATTGTGGCTTCTCAAAGTTGTAAGAATAAGTAAGTGTTGTATACTCCCGCTCTAAACAGAACATCTATCATCACCACCCCCCCCCCCAAAGCTCAGGAAATATCATAGAAAAGAAGGCATAAACAGTATGAAAGTGGGATAGCAGAGAGGAGGGCAATGGATTGTTATATTCTGGACATGACATGGTGTTATTACAATTGTGTTCTCAAAGCAGCTGTCATAGGCTGTACTGGGTCTGCATAAGATTGGATCTGTCAAAACCCAATGATGGGTAGGAGAAGAGCTTATTGGGCTGCACTGTCCTTCAGGAACTACTTTGATGGCTACTGGAGGAAGAGGAGTCATTCAATGATCTACCACCAAGTGACATGCTCCTACTCCAGTGGTTGATTCTACACCCATGATGATGTAGATAATCTTCAAACTCAGATGGCCATTTTAAAAAAGGCAGGAAAGTAAGAGAGAGGATTCTTTAAAAGGGTAATTTTGGTAGTGGGAGGGCATAAGAAAGGCTTGGCTTGAGACAAATCAGATTGTACCATGTACATGTATGAAATTATCAAAGAATAAATTTAATTTTTAAAAAAGTGATTTGAATAGGACTTTCTATCTTGGAAAATTTTGCTTCTCATAACCCTTGATCCAAGAAATAAACTTTCTATTCAAAATAGAAAAACTGTAAAAAAAAACAAAAAACAAATTAGAGGCCAATTTCCCCCTCTAGTTACATTTAAACATACCAGGCTGCTTGTCAAGGAGTTCTTGGAATTTAGCTCGTTCATATTGTACAGAATGTTCCTGCAAATACGGTCGAATGTTCTTGATAGTAATAGTTCACCATGTCCATTTTCATCAGGCCTAGAACTTGGAAGATACCCCTGTCACAGACAAATACAGAACATTTAGTTTGAAAGGAAATCTGGTGTTCAAGTGTGGAACTCAAGGAAAGAATAATAAAAATCCCAGTATTGAGAATAGGAAAGAAGCTGAAAAATACTGACTTCAGTTAAAAATAGCTAGAATATGAACATGGAATTCAAAAATAAACTTTAGTTGCTTTGAGTAGGGGCCTAATGGGAGGTGTCATGAGGGCTTCAGTTTTACAAATAAGTGGATTCTATTATAAAAAGAACCTGAGGCTAAGAATTTAGTGTTGCTCTATTTGACCAGGTAATGATCTTTATCATGTTATAATGTATCAAGAATACTCTCACCTCCAGAACTGTAAGAAATCAATCTATGCTTTTTAGAAATTACAGAAACGAGTATTTTGCCTGAGTGCAACAAAATAGACTAAAGGAGAAGAGTGCTATTGAAAATTAAAACTGCTGATCCACCAAATACATGAAAATGGGCAGAATGTAAAAGATTTAGAGAAACAGGCTGTACAAAAAGGTTGTTGATGTGACTGGGCTATTAAGGATGTCTTGGGTGAGGCTAAGAAGGAAAGAATATCTGTAATATGTTTGATGTTCTTGGTCATTACTAAAATATTAATTACCAAAATGTTGGCAGAAATGCAGATACTAAAGGCCATTATGATGAAGTTTCAAATTAAAATGAGAAGTCTTACTGGAAAACAGATAGGCTTCCCTTATAGGAGAGTAGATTAAAAGTCACCTTGATATGAACTATCAAATACTTTGAATTGTGTCCATTTTCAAAGTGCTTTACAGAAGGTACATTTTAAGAGCAATGCTCTAAGATATTAGGGAAATGAAATTTCTCAGCATAATACTGAAGGAGTTACCTGGCTACTGTTAACCACATGCAGAAATACCTGAAAAGAAAAAATAGAGCTTAAAGATGAGGTTCATAATTGAAACATAAGGAGGGTAGACTAACTTGAAAACTTAAAGCCTGGCAATGCAAATAGTAAAAAAGCCATAGGATCAAACCAAATATACCAAGTAATTCCTTTTTTAAAGAGCTGAGTATGGATAGAAGAAATTGTATGCTGGTCATACAGCAATGGGAAATCACATCTAATGAATTTCAAAGATCTTCAAGGCAAGTAAGAACCTTATTGTAAGATTATAGGGATGTACCCACAGGATGTCACCATTTTGCTTGACAAGAATACCTAGAGACTCTGCTCCCTGAATTTCAGTATAGTGTCCCTCAGCCAACACAACCACTACAATGCAAACAAGCGGAGGTGCATCTTAGGCTCCACTCAAAAAGTAGGAGAAAGACAATGGTAAGCCTTAATAATGCCTAGTGGTACTAGTAATGCAAGCATGCAGAATACATCAGCTACGAAGCAATAACAGTCTCCACCTTGGTTTCAAAACATATATGAAACATTCTAGCAGACTAGGCAAAAATATGCCATAGAGATTGAATTGACAGAGTATCCACACACATGGCAATGCCTAGTGGAGCTGCTGGGCAGCCTCCAAAACTCTATAGAATGTCCCTGTACAAAATGCTACAAGTAAGAGACTAAAATTCATAACCATGTCTTATACAGGGATGAGTCCAGTAAAACTATGGACGTTGGCCTGTCAAAAACTATTCAAATATCCTTTTTAAAATAACCCTTTATGAAACAGACTAATACATTAAATAAATGCACCATTCAGGGACCAAAGGCCAAATGGTGAGTTGGCAGCAGAGCTAAAAAGAGACACATGTTGACATTTCAACAACCATTCTAGAGCTCTTTGCATGGTGGCTACTCTGCTACATTTGGAAAAGGGTAGTCAGTAGAAGGAAAAATCGCCACAGCACTAATATTATCTATGAGAGATTGGAATGTGGGTGATTAATTTCCAACTCATAAATATCATTTTTCTTTTCTGTTGTTGTTTTAGCTGTAAACATTGAGAATCTTCATTTCTGTTTCTGCAGAGTTTAGACTGGGAGAAATAGAAGAACACTTGAGTTGAGGTGGATGGAAATCTGTAGAATTAGTACTATACTTAAAAGCATTTCGTGAAAATGGATAGAATCCAAATGATCATTTACATGGCATTAAAATCAAACAGACATACTGTCCTTACCAAGTAAAGGACAGGAAGTAAAAAAGTGTTAGCCAGTAGTGCTTCTCAACCTGGGACATAGAATATGTTTTACACACTGTGTAACACCTAAAGTGGAAACCTATAGCTGATCAAAGGGCTAAAATAAGTGATTTTGAGTGCCCACACATAAAGAAGACATGTACGTAAAGACTGTTAAAGTCAAAGGATGAAGAGGAGTGCTGGATTTGGCAAGGCCATTACAATTACGAACATGTAGCAGTTGCAGATACCTGTGCACGTACTGCATAAAATCAGAAACAACTTCAGAAGAGGAATAATTGGGAAAAAAAAAAAACAGATCAGCAGGATTGAAAGAGGAATAGTAAAGAATAATATGCATTGCACATAGTCTGAAACCCAAAAATATTAAACAAGAGGGGCTGGAGAGATTGCTCAGTTGCTAACGGCACTTATTGCTCTTCCAGAGGAATGGATTCATTCCCAGCAGTCACGTGGTGGGTCAGAAACATCTATAACTCCAGTTCCAGAAGATCCAACACTGACTTCTGGCCACAGCAAGTAGTAGGTATACACATTGTGCACATACATACACTTTGGCAGGCAAGATGTTCGTAAACATAAAATAAAGTAATTTTAAATAAATAACTTGTTAAAATTTAAAAAGTAAACATAGAAAATAGAAGTAAAACCTTATGTTAGCCACGTCTTCAGCATAAGACATAGGTTTATTATAATATTGGGTTCAAATTTTCTTTCATGTACATAAGGTAGATTTCAGGAGTAGAGTATGGTATCGTTTGAAAATAGGTTGCTGCTCAAAAACTAGTAAACTTCAAACCCAACTGTGAGATACTGAGAGGGTGGAAAGCTTAATCCAATTATGGAGTTTATAAATGAAACCTTTAGACCATCACCAGGATTACACAAGAATGGCGTGCTAGAAACCACCATGATTGAATAGATGTGATTTCACAAAAACAGAAAAACTAAATCCCTCCCCTCCCCTCCCCTCCCCCCCTCCTTCTTTCATCCTGTGTTGTTCTCTAACACCTCGAGATTCCACCAGAAACAAACACTTTCAGTGGATGCAGCCCCTCAGCCTTGGACTTCAAGGATGGGAGTCAAAATGTTTACTTTTCTCTCTGCAATATACTCATACTGAGATATCATGCTATTAACAACAGAAAATACATTAAAAGAGCATGACTCTATTCTTGCCTCAGTAACTGTACTGGATCTTTTATGCTTTCTAGTTCTTGTACAGCTTCATCTCTAACTGGTGCGCACATGAGGGCCATCAAGTTGAGAATATAGTTGGAGAGATGTGGAACATCCAGAGCCCCATGCTCTGTTTCTTGTTTGAGGAGAATCCAAATCCAGTGCCTCTTCAATTTCATTTCTTAGACGATTCTGACGTGGTAATAGTAGTGACACTAAAATCTGCCCACAAAGGAAAAATCAAAGGAGCCACATTATGTTTAGAATCCTAAACATGCACCCACTGAACAGTAATTTCAAGCTAAAGGCATATCAGATTTTGTTTTCTAGGGAGTCAAGAAAGTGGGTCTCTAAATTTTCTTGCATAGTTACTTGTCTCTGTTTAGAAGATCATTATAATTCTAGGCTTCATGGAAATTATAGCAATAGTCATTATTTTCAAGGGAAATGATATTAAAATCAGGAATAAAATTAACACTGGGGCAACATTTTTTTTTTTTTACAAAACAAACATAATAGTAAATACATAAATTATACACATAAGTATAATTTTGGGAAAATGATAACATAAAGATTATTGGATAAAATTAGTTGCCAGGAGCCAGCCCTGGCTTGGGGTGGGGGTGTCTTCTTCTTTCTTCTTGTCGGTTCTTCTTGAGGCAGCGGAGGTGGAAGAACATCTAAGATGCTGCCTGGGTTTAAAGCTCCTGGGAGGCCCGCTTCCTCTGGGTTCCTCTGGGGCAACATTTAAGCATAGGCTACAACAACATATTCACCTCCAAAAAAAAAGTAATGATGCCCTTGACAGAAGTTAAGGATAACTTTAGATTATTTTATTCCAAAGAGCAAGGGAAAATAAGCAAGATATTCTTTTTCAGTGTATTTTTTTTTTTTTCAGAAACAAGGTTTCACTGTGCAGCTCTGACTGTCCTGTATAAGTCAGTCTATAGACCAGGCTGGCCTCAAACTCAGAGATCTGCCTGTGTCTGCCTCCTAAGTGCTGGGATTAAAGGCATGCACCACTACCACCACCTGATAAGCAAGTTACTCTTAAATGGTCACTTGAAATAGCTTTTTGACTTAAAATATAAATCCCTGTGGGTAATGATTCTTTTTTTGTTTGTTTTTTGGTGTTTCTGGAACACTTAAAACATAGTAGAAGTTCAGTAAAAATATGTTTTTATTGAATGATACATTATATTTTTAAATGGGAGTCAATACATCTCATATGTGTTCATAAAAGAAGCTACTTAGAACATTAATAATGTGAATATTAATAATCCAAGGTCTAAGGTGATCCAGGGACTTTACATCAATATAGAGAAAGCTGGATACTCACCTGTTTGATGTTTTTAATAAGTTCAAGAGCACAAGAAAAGTCAGGAGGCGTCTGTGACAGTTGGTCTTTCAAGTGGTCCCAAAATGCATTGTACATTGTCTCCACAAACTTGCTTTCGATACTATTAAAAAAGTTAAATGTGTAAATTGCTCTTTACCTAGAGATTTGATACAGGATCATGATCCCTCTAACAGTATTTAAAATCATGGAAAAAACAAACCAACTGATAGGCCAGAGAGGAGTTATGATTTGGAAGTGCTGAAAAAATAGCTGTAGTTAGTCTCAGATGAAAAACAACAAACAAACACTCTTGGATCCTCTCAAAATACCAGAATGTCAGTCAGTGTCTGTCTTCCTGCCCCCTAACCAAATGCCCTACTTTCTCCCTCTGTCCCTCCCTTTCTCCCAATACCTCCCTGTGTCTCTCTTTGTCTCTTCTCTCTCCCTCTCTCAATATACCTCTCTCTCTCTCTCCCTCTCTCTCTCTCTCTCTCTTTCTCTCTTTTTCCCTCTCTTCCTTCCTCCCTCCCTCTCTCCCTCCCTCCTTCCCTCCCTCTCCCTCAGATTTTCTCAGATTGTGTCTTGTCTGTCTGTGTTCTCTGTGTATTCTCTCTCTCTCCCTCCTTTTCTTTCTCCCTCTCCCTCTCTCCTCCCTCTCTTTTCCCTCTCTCCCTCCTCTTCCCTGTTCTTCTCCTCTCCTTTCCCTTGGTTTCCCTCCCGCTTTGGAAGAACCATAAAACTAAAACTGAAACTCTGACTTTGACTGGAATTCTGCATCTAGCTTAGATGTATAACTTCATTTATATTTCTATATACATAGTATGTGATTTTTTTCACCTAGGTATGAAGTGTAGGGAAGGCTTTTTTCATGTTTATAATGCTGAAGGATTTCATGCACTTCACAGGACTCCATAAAATTTACTACTTTTCCCTTTCTAACCAACCTGTTTTTCATTTACCTTATTCTTAAAAACCAAGAAGTTTACTTTTTTTCCCCAAACTTTTTTTTTACATAACTCAGATTCTAGGGACTATGAATTGAACTAAGAAGATCCTAGGATACATGTGTTTTGGTGAAAACTCCATTCATGGAAGATGTACTTCACATGTGTCATTATTAGCAACAAGCAAAATAAATGCAACACACAAGAGAATCACAAGAAACAAGACAGTGCTTTAGTAACAGAATCCATAAAGTGGCAAAATCAATGAGGCATTCAAGGTGGGAAATTTGAAAAGCTATGAAATAACGTTCTGGCAAAAGTATTCTTTTAATTCTTCATACTTACATTATGTGTGTACATGTGCACACATACAAAGTGTCACAGAATCTGTTTGGTGGTAAAAGGATAAATTATATAATTTGGTTCTCTCCTTCCACCATGTGAGCCCCAGGGATAAAAATAGGTCAACAGCAAGCACTTTTACTTCTAAGCCATTTTCTAGACCACATCTAAATGCAGTGATCCATTCGAAACATTCAATTTATACTGAAAGACTCCTTTATGTACTTCAATATCAATATAATTGAATTGAATCAATATAATTATGAAGAACTTCAATAAGGCTCGTGTTTCTTATTAAATCAGAAAGTATAAATCTGAAACCTCTACTCATGACAAATGGCAATATCATTATTAGAAAAGTTATTTGTGAGGTTAGAGAGATTGCTCAGTGGTTAAGAATAATGGAAAGTCCTCCCCTCCAGGGCCATGGCTTGAATCCCATAAATACATAGTAGCTCACAACTGTCTGTAACTCTAGTCCTAAGGTATGTAGTGCCCTTTTCTGCTCTTCTGGGCATTGCGTGCATGCGGTGCACAGACATATATGCAGACAATACACCCACACAGAGAAAATGAAATCAAAATTGAGGAAAGAAAAGTTGTTTATCTGCACAGACTTAATTGACAGAAAAGTAGGACTACCTTGTAGCTGCTCTACCCTTCAAGTTGATCTGCAAAGATATGAAATTCTTCTCTAGAACCTAAGGCTTAACATTTTGACAAGAATTATATTGGCTTATTTGGTATTTAGATATAATTTGATATTTTCACACCTTGTGTGCCTGTATGTGTGTAACTGTTGACTCTGTGTATGTAGTCTATGTGCTCCTCTGGGAGTTCTCATGTAGAGGCTAGAGGATGTTAGATATCTTATTCTGTCATTCTACACCTTATTCCCTTGAGACAGGACCACTGACTGAACCTGGAGATACGGTGGCAGCCAGAAAGGTACAGCAATCCTTTGTCTCTGCTGCTTGGGACCATGCCATATTTTACATGGGTTCTGGGTATTTGAATTTAGATCTTCATGTTTATGCAGTAACTGGGCTTAGCCACTAGATCATCCTTCATCCCCCCTTGACCACTTGTACTTACTTTTATTTTACATGCATTGGTGTTTTGCCTGCATGGATAACTATATAAGAGTGTCAGATACTCTGGAAGTGGAGTTACAATTATGAGCAGTCATTTGGATTCTGGGAATTGAATCCAAGTCCTCTGGAAGAGCAGCCAGTGCTCTTAACTGCTGAGCCTTTTACTAGTTACTTGAGCACTTTTACATTAAATAATTATACTGCTTACTCTGCTGTATAATTTAATTTAATATTTAATACTATTTAAGACAGACTCAATCCCTGCATGTTTTAATAAAACAAACCAAACATGATCAAAAATCATCTATGCTATGTAATTATGCCAAGAAGAGCACTCATTCACCCAATAAATAAATAAATAAATAATAAAATATATACCTGTCTTCAGGCAAATCATTCTTTTCTACAACAAAATCTTGGTTTACAACAATTTCATGAGCAATAGTCAATTTGGAAACTTCATTAACTTGTCCTATATCTTCATTAGGAACTGCTGCAGGCTCGTTCTCTAAAAAAGAAAGCATAATAATTATCCAAAGAGATCAGAGAGCTAAAGACAGAACCAGTGTGTCAGAGACATACACATAAATAGAGCTATAGAGCCATAGAAAGTGAGAGCCAGAAGAAGTAGAGATACAGCTGAGAGCCAGAGCACCAGAGCCAGAACCAGAGAACCACAGCCAAAGATTGAGAGTCATAACCAGAGCTAGAGAGGTATAGCCAGAGAGCCAAGAGCCAAAGCCAGAACCAGGCACAGAGCCATAGAAAAGCTAGAAAGCCAGAGCCTGAGGCCAAGAGCCAGAGCCAGAGCAAGAGCAAGGGAAGCAGAAATCCAGAGCAAAAACTAGAGAAGCAGAAATCCAGAGCAAAAACTAGAGAGAGACATAGCCAGATAGCTAGAGTAATAGCCAGAGCCAGAGAGCCAGATCCAAAGCCAGAGCCAGAGGGCCAGGGACCCAGATCCAGAGAGCTAGAGTAAGAACCTTAGAGCCAGAGCCACAGGCAGAGCCAGACCCAGAGCCAGGACCAGACAGACAGAGACCAAGAGCCAGATCTAGAAACCAGACTCATATCTAGAACTGGTGCCATACAATCAGAGTCAGAGAAGCAGGGAGCCAGAGAGTCAGAGTCATAGCCAGAAGCAGAGAGCCAGACCAAATGCATATATTCATAGCTAAAGCCACAGCCAGATTCAGAGCCAGAGGCCAGAGCCATAGCATGAGGGCCACAGTGAGAGCCAGAGCCAGAGAGCCAGCAAGCCAGAGAGCTAAAGTGAGAAACAGAGGCAGAGACCAGAGATCCAGTGCCAGAGACAGAACCATACACAGAGCCAGAAAGAAGGAAAGGCAGAGATCCAGAGACTACCAAAGCCAGAGCCAGAGCCATAGGCAGAGTCAGAACCAGAACCAGAAGCCAGAGAACCAGAAGAGCCAAAGGAGAGCCATAGCCAGAGATCCTGAACCAGAAAGCCAGGGGAAGAGGAAGAGAGCCAGTGCCAGAAAGCCAGAATGAGAGAGAGAGAGAGAGAGAGAGAAGAGAGAGAAAAGAGAGACAGTCAAAGCAAAAGTAAGAGCCAGAGTCAGAGAGCTTGAGCCAGAGCCAGAGCCAAAGGCAGAACCAGAACCAGAGATCCAGAGGAGAGTAAGAGCGAACAATCAAGAGACAGAGAGTCAGAAAGCCAGAGCAGAGGCAGAGAGGCAGAGAGGCAGAGAGGCAGAGAGGCAGAGAGGCAGAGAGGCAGAGAGGCAGAGAGGCAGAGAGGCAGAGAGGCAGAGAGGCAGAGAGGCAGAGAGGCAGAGAGGCAGAGAGGCAGAGAGGCAGAGAGGCAGAGAGGCAGAGAGGCAGAGAGGCAGAGAGGCAGAGAGGCAGAGAGGCAGAGAGGCAGAGAGGCAGAGAGAGAGGCAGAGAGGCAGAGAGAGAGGGCAGAGAGGCAGAGAGAGAGGCAGAGAGGCAGAGAGAGAGGCAGAGAGGCAGAGAGGCAGGAGGAGAGGCAGAGAGGCAGAGAGGCAGAGAGGCAGAGAGGCAGAGAGGCAGAGAGGCGAGAGAGAGAGGCAGAGAGAGAGGCAGAGAGGCAGAGAGGCAGAGAGGAGAGGCAGAGAGGCAGAGAGGCAGAGAGGCAGAGAGGCAGAGAGAGAGGCAGAGAGGCAGAGGGCAGAGAGGCAGAGAGGCAGAGAGGCAGAGGCAGAGAGGCAGAGAGGCAGAGGCAGAGAGGCAGAGGCAGAGAGGCAGAGAGGCAGAGAGGCAGAGAGGCAGAGAGGCAGAGAGGCAGAGAGGCAGAGAGGCAGAGAGGCAGAGAGGCAGAGAGGAGAGGCAGAGGAAGACATCTAGAGCCAGAGCCAATGCCATAAAACAATTTCAGAAGTAGAGGCAGAGGCAGGCAGCCAGTGTCAAAGAGTCAGCTCAAATTCGGAGTCCAAGAGCCAGAGCCATAACCAGAAAGAGAGAGCCAGAAAGCCAAAGAGCCAGAGAACCAAAAAGCCAGAGGCAGGGTCAGATATTCAGAGAGTCATAGGCACAGCCAGAGCCAGAACCAGAGGGCCAATGAGGCAGAACAAATGACCTAGAACCAGAGCCAATGCAAAAAGCAGGGTGCCAGTCAGAAAGACAAAGCCAGAGGCAGAACCAGAACCATGCAGGTGGACTGGAGAGAGAGAAAGAGAGAGATAGAGAGACAGAGAGAGAGAGAGAGAGAGAGAGAGCCCCCCAGTAACTGAGAAAGAACTATAGCCAGAGAGCCAGAGCACCAGAACACCAGAGCACCAGAGTCAGTATCAGAGCCAGAGCTAGATTAAGAGAGCCAGAGACTTAGGCAGAGCCAAAGAACTGGAGCCAGAGATAGTGGCTAAAAGCCAGAGGAGAGCCAGAACAGAAGCCAAAGAGAGAGAGAGACAGATATTCTGAGCCAAAAAGCCATAACCAGCTCCAGAGCCAGTGAGTCAGAAAGCTATAGAGCCAGAGACCCAGAGTCAGACAAACAGAGAGCCAGAGCTAGAGAGCCAGGTAATAGCCAGAGTCAGAGGGCCAGAGAGCCAAATCCAGAGTCAACGCAAATGACAGAAAGCAAGAGACTCATAGCCAGAACCTGAACCTGAGAGAATGTGCCATGGGCAGAGCCAGAACCAAAACCAGAGACAAAGAGACGGAGATAGAGGCCAAGAGCCAGAGCTATAGCCAGAGTGAGAGCCAGAGCCAGAGTGAGAACCACAACCAGATTCCAAGAAACATAGCCAGAGTTAGAGCCTGAGAGTTGGAGAAGAGCCAGAACCAGAACCAGAGCCAGAGAGCCAAAACCAGAAAGCCTGATCCAGAAAGCCAGAACCAGATTCAGAGTTAGAGCCAAAGACACATAACCCAATATCCAGAGTCATAACCAAAAGGAGATAGCCAGACCTAGAGAGCCAGAGCCATAGCTAGAGCCAGAGAGCCCTTGGTAAAGCTAGAGCTAGAGCTAGAGTCAGAGTCAGAGCCAGAGAACCAGAGACACAGCCAGAGCCATAACATGAGATCCAGTGTGAAAGCGAGAGCCAGACAGCTAGAGAGCCAGAGCCAGAAAGCCAGAGCCAGAACAATAACCAAAGCCAGAAAGCCAGAGGCACAGCTCTACCTCAGAGTGAGAACAAGAGCCAAAGGTAGACAGACAGATAGGTAGATCTAGAGCCAGAACCATAGCCAAACCCAGAGAGCCAGAAAGGCAGAGATCCAGAGAAAGACCTGAAGCCATCAACAGAGCGTTGGCCATAAGACAGAAACAGACACAGAGTTCCAAAGAGCCAGAAATCCAGAGCAAGAGCCAAAGGCAGAGGCAGAGGCAGAGGCAGAGGCAGAGGCAGAGGCAGAGGCAGAGGCAGAGGCAGAGGCAGAGGCAGAGGCAGAGGCAGAGGCAGAGGCAGAGGCAGAGGCAGAGGCAGAGGCAGAGGCAGAGGCACAGAGACAGGGGCAGAGGCAGAGGCAGAGGCAGAGGCAGAGGCAGAGGCAGAGGCAGAGGCACAGAGACAGGGGCAGTGGTACAGAGCCAGTGATAAAGAGGCAGAATGAGGTCCAGACAGCCAGAGAAGAACCAGAGCCAGAGTCTGAGCCAGAGAAACAGACAGAGAGCCAAAGAGACAGAAACAGAGCTTGATCCAGGTATCCAGAGAGCCAGAGCCACAGCCAGAGCCAGATTCAGAGTCAGGGTCAGAGCTAAAAGTAAAGGACCAGAGGGCCAGAAAGCCAAAGAGCCAGAACAAGAGACCCAAAGCCAGAGTTAATTCAAAGACAAAAAGCTGGAGTCAGAGAGCCACAGGACCAGACTCACAGAATCAGGGGCAGAGTCAGAGCAAGAGAGGTAGTGTCAGAGACAGAGTCACAGACAAGAGGGCCAGAGACAAAGTCTGAGTCAACATCAGACAAGAGCCAAGACCAGAGACAAAGCAATAGCCAGGGCCAGAGGCAGAGCTAATGCCAGAGAACTATTACAAGATCCAGAGAGCCAGAACAAGAGCCAGAATCAGAGCCAGATAAAAAGATCCTGAGCTGGACAAGAAACAGAGTGAGAAGCCAGTGAGCCAGTGAGCCAGTAAGCCAGTGAGCCAGAGCCATACAGCCTTCTAGCCAGAGACAGAACCATAGACTGATTGAGGTATTCCGAGAGCCATACCCACAGCCAAATCCAGAACCAGAACCAAAGGGCCAGAGAGCCAGTGAGACAGAGACAGAGCCAGGACTAGAGCTAGGGAGCCAGACAGCAAGATAGCCATAGAGCCACAGCCAGAGCCAGAACAAGAGGGTCAGAGAGTGAATGCAAGAAACTAGAGCCAGAGACAATGCAAAAGGCAGAGAGCTAGAATCAGAGAGCCACTGAGCCAGACTCAAAAAGCTAGAGGCAGAGACAGAGACAGAAAATCAGAGACAAGGAGGCAGAGACAGAGACAGAGACAGAGCTGAAGCCAGAGGCAGAGACTCAGAGACCCAGAGCTAGAGCCCAAGAGCGAAATGCAGAGAGCCTTAGCCAAACAGCTATAATCAGAGCCAGAGTCAGAGCAAGAGAACCAGAGATGCAGAGTCATAGCTTGAAGTGGTCAGGGCCAGGGCCAGGGCCAGGGCCAGGGCCAGAAAAAAAGAGCCAAGGCCAGAGATAGAGATAGAGATAGAACCAGAGCCAGAAAAACAAAGAGCCAAGGCCAGAGAGACAGAAACACAACCAGAGATAGAGAGACAGACATAAAGAGGTAGAACCACAACCAGAGCAAAATCCTGAGCAAAAAATCCTGAGCCAGAACAAGAATCAACATGTCAGCACCAGACCAGGACAGCTAGAATAATAGCCAGAACTAGAGAGGCAGAGAGCCAGAGCCAGAGCCAGAAACAAAGTGCCAGATATAGAAGAAGAGAACCAGAGAGTCAGAGGGCCAGAACCACAACCAAAGCCAGAAACAGAGACAGAGAGACAGAGGGCCAGACCCAGAATCAGAAACAGAGAGCCAATGCCAAAGCCAGAGCCAGAAAACCAGAGTTACAGCAAGAGACAAAGAGACAGAGTCAGAGATCCAGAGCCAGAACCAGAAAGACAGAGACAGAGACAGAGAGACAGAGTAATAGCCGTATTCAGAGAGACCATACCAGAGCTAACTCCAGTGCTCAAAGTCAGGGACCCATAGGCAAAGAGCCACAGTCAGAGCATGAGAGCCAAAGGTATAGCCAGAGTCAGAACCAGAAGGTCAGAGAGTCAGAGCCAGAGAGCCAGAACCAGTATAAAAGCCAGTACCAGAATCCAGGGAACCACAGCCAGAACTAGAGCCAGAGCCTGAGAACCAGAGGCATAGACGGAGACAGAACCAGAGCCAGATACCGAGAGATACAGACAAAAGCCAGTGAACCATACCCAGAGCTAGAGCCCAAGGTGAACCAGAACCCAAGCCAGGGCACAGCCAAAGAACCAAAGAGCCAGAGTCATGGCCAGAAGGAGAGAGCAAGATCCTGAGACAGGATCCATATCCAGAGTCAGAGAGCCATAGACAGAGCAGACAGAGACAGAGGACAGAGAAGCCAGAAATGTTGCAAGTGTCAGTGAGCCAGAAAGCCAGGGGCATAACCCAAGAGCCTAAGATCCAGACCAAGAGACAGAGACAGAGAACCAGAATCCCAGAAAAAGTCACAGAATCATAGCTGGATCCAGAGAGCCAGAGAGCCAGAGAACCAGAGAACCAGAGAACCAGAGAGCCAGGGAGCCCAAAAGCCAAAGCTAGAGAGCCAGAGGCAAAGCCAAAATGAGAGCCTGAAAGCCAGAGCTAGAGGCAGAGAACCAGATAGCCAGCACTAGAGATGGAAACATAGCCAGACACAGAGACATAAAGACAGAGATCCAGAGACAAAACCAGAGCTAGAAGCAGAGTCAGAGCTATAGGCAAAGCCATAATCAGAGTCAGAACCAAAGATCCAGAGGAGAGCCAGAACCAAACCCTAAGTCAGAAAGCCAGAGCCAAAAATCCAGAGTCAGAGTCTGAGCCATGCCAGAGGAAGAAGCAGTGAACTGGAGCCTGAACTAGAGTACAAGAGCCAGAGACAAACCAGAACCCAAGCCAGAGCCAGAGCACCAGAGCAGAAAGCTTGAAACAGAAAGCCAGAATCAGAACCAGAATTAGATCCAGAGTGACAGAACCAAAAATGCCAGAGTAATAGCCAGAAGGGAAGAGCCAGATCTAGAGATACAGAGCCATAGCCTGGGTCAAAAAGTCCTAGCTAGAGCTAGAGCTAGAGGCAGAGTCAGATCCAGAGAGGCAGAGGTACAGCCAGAGCCGTATCATGAGAACTAGAGTGTGAGCCAAAGCCATAGTCAGAGAGCCAGAAAGCAAGAGAGCCAGAGCTACAGAGAGGCAGAGACAGAGACACAGCAGTAGTCAGAGATCCAGAGGCACAGCCCTAGCAGGAGTCTCAGAGCCTGAGCAAGAAACAGAGACAGAATTCCAGAGTCAGAAAACCAGAGATTTAGAGATACAAAGACAGAAAGCCAGAGAGCCGTAGCCAAAGATCCAGAGGCACAGCTGAAGGAAGAGCCTGGGAGTCAGAGCCAGGAGCAAAGACCCAGATAGGCAGCACCAGATCCAGAACCAAAGCAAGAAACAGAGATCCAGAAACACAGAGATCCAGACACAGAGACAAAACTGAAGCCAGAGACAGAGCCAAAGATCCAGGGGACAGCCAGAGCCAGAGCCAGAGCCTGAAGCAAAAAGCCAAAGCCAAAAATTCAGAGATTGAGAGTCTAAGCCAGAAATCCAGAGTGAGTGAGTGAGAGAGAGAAAAAGAGACAGAGAGAGAGAGAATACCAATAGGAGAGACTGACCCAGAGAGCCAGAGTCAGAGCCAGAGAGCTAGAGGTAGAACCAGAACAAGAGAGTCAGACAGCCAGGTCCATAGAGACAGAAAGACAACTGTAGCTACAGAGACATATGAAGAGAGGCAGAGACAAAGCCAGAGTGGAATCGAGAGCCAGAGAGCCAAGGACCAAGAGCCAGGCCCAGAAACAAAGTGCCAGAAGCAGAACAAAGAGGAGAGCTAGAGTAACAGACAGAGACAGTATGACAGCCAGCCAGTGCTGGAGCCAGAGCCAGATACAGAGCCAGAAACAGAGAGGCCTAGCTAGAGCTAGAGAAAAAAAAAGAGCAAGAGAGGTAGAGGCTCAGCCAGACCCATTGCCTGAGAGACAGAGTGTGAGCCAGAGATGGAAAGTCTGAAAGACAGAGAAAGAAAGACAGAGAAAGAGAAAGACACAGAGCCCTAGCCAGTGCCAGAGTGCCAGAGAGCCAGAAGCACAGGTCTTGCAAGAGCCTGAGAACCAGAGACAGAGAAAGGGAGCCAGAATGCCAGAGCCAGAGACCAAAACATAGCCAGAGCCAGAGAGCCTCAGCACCAAATAGGCAGAGTCAGAGGACCAGAAGTAAAGACCCAGAGCCAGAGCAAGAAACAAAGTGCAGGAAACAGAGGAAGGGAGCCAAAGTATTCTCCAGAGTCAGAGAGCCAGATGCACAGTCCTAGCATGAACCTGAGAACCAGGGTGAGAGAAATAAACAGAGAAACAGAAAGCCAGAGCCAGAGACTGAACCATAGCAAGAGCCAGAGAACCAGAGAACCAGAAATCAGAGACAGAAAGAAAGTTACACAGCCCAAGCAAGAGCCTGAGAACCAGAAAGCCAAAGACAGAAGCAGAGGCAGAGACAAAGGCACAGACAAGGTACACGCAGAGCCAGTGCCAAAGAGACCAAGCCAGTGCCAGAGAGCCAGATAGCTTGAGCCACAGCCCAAGCCAGATATCCATGGAGCCACAGTCACAGTCAGAATCAAAGTCTGAGTCAGAGCTAGAACTAGAAGCCAAGAGAACCAGACAACAAGACCTGGAGTCAGAGCCAATGCCAAAAACAAGAACCAGATTTAGAGAGCCACAGATCCAGACTCAGATTCAGGGGCAGATCCAGACACAGGTGGTGACAGAGACAAAACCAGAGGCACAGACAGAGGGCCAGATCCAGAGTCAAAGTCAGAATCAAGACCAGAGCAAGAGCCAGGGCAGAGCCAGAGTTAGTGCCAGAAAGCTATCAGCAGACCCAGAGATCCAGAGCCAGAACCAGAGAACCAGTGCCAATACACACCCAGAGAGTCAGAGCCAGAGCCAGAGCCAGAGCAAGAGCCAGAGTTATAGCCAGGACTAGAGGGTCAGAGAGCCAGAACAAGAGACATAGAGCCAAATTCATTGCCAAAGCAAGAGAGCCAGGGTCAGAGAACCACAGAGCCAGACTCACGGAGTCAGAGACAAAGCTAGAGCCAGAGACACAGAACCAGAGCCAGAGACACAGACACAGACAGAGGACCAGGGCCAGAGTCAAACTCAGACCAAAGACAGGGCCTGAGCCAGTTTGTACCCAGAGGATAACCAGATGCAGAGAGCCCAGACCAAGAGCCAGAAAACCAGTGCCAGAGCCAAAACCATAGAGCTAGTGAGTCAGTGAGCCAGGGCCATTGAGACATAGAACTATAGAGCTATTGAGACATAGAGCCATAGGGCCAGAGCAGAATCAGAGACAGAGCAGAACTGACACAGTCAGATATCCAGCAAGCCAGGGCCAGGGCCAGGGCCAGGGCCAGAGCCAGAAGGTTATTGAGCCTGAGCAAGGGGCATAGAACCAGAGCCAATGCCAAAGGCAGAGAGCCATCAAGCCACAGCTAGAGCTGAAGCGAAAGCCAGACGGCTAGGGCCAGAGACAGAGAGCCAGAAAGCCAGAGAGCCAGACCAAAGTCAGTGCCAGAGCCAGAGCCAGAACTAGAGCCAGAGCTAGAGGAAGAGAGCCAGAGCCACAGTTAGTGCCAGAGAACTAGAGACAGACCCAGAGAGCCAGAGCATGAGCCAGACTCAGAGCCAGAGTCAGATCTAAAGGACCAGAGAGGCAGATTAAGATCCCTAGAGCCAGAGAGATTGCCAAAAGCAGAGAGCCAGAGTCAGAGAGACAGAGACTGAGACAGAGACAGAGACAGAGAGACAGTGAGCTAGATCTATGAACCAGATTGAGAGCTAGAGCCAGAGGCAGAGATTTAGATGGAGCCAGAGACAGAGCTAGAGACAGAGTCGGAGGCAGAGAACCACACCAGAGAGACAAAGACAGAGTCAGACCCAGAGCAAGAGCCACCAGAGAGTCACACCCAGAGCCAGACAGGCAAAGCCAGAGAAGAGAGAGACAGGTAGAAAGAGAGCCCGAGAACCAGAGCTCCAGAAATACAGAACCAGGGCCAGAAAGACTGAGTCATAGCTAGAGCCATAGCTAAAGACAGAGAGGGGAGGAGAGAAGGGAGAAGGAGATAGACAGAAACAGGGACAAAGAGACAGACAGGCAGAGCCACAGCCAAGCTCAATCCAGAGCCAGAGAACCAGAGACCTTGAGGCAGAATCAGAAACAAGTGCCAGAGACAGAGTAATAGCTAGACCCAGAGAAACAGCCAGAGCCAGAGGCAGAGGCAGAGGCAGAAAGCCTGAGCAAGAAAAACAGAAACAGAGACAGAGAGACAGAGACAGTGCCAAAGATCCAGAGCCAGAGAAGAGAGCCCGAGGTAGAACCATAGCCAGAACACCACAGAGTCAGGGCCAGAGAGGCAGAAACACTACCAGATTCAGAGAGCCAGAGAGCCAGAGAGCAAAAGCCAAAGAGCCAAAAAGTCAAAGAGCCAGATCCAGAACCTTAAACAGACAGGCAGAGCCAGAGCCAGAGCCAGAGCCAGAGAGCCAGGGAGCTAGAGCCAGAATCATAAAGACAGAGACAGAGAGGCAGAGAGCATAAGCCAGAAAGCCAGAAAGCCAAAGGCAGAGGCAGAGGAAGATAGGTTGAGCCAAAGCCAGAACCATAGCCATAGAAAGATAGCCAGAAAGGCAGAGATCCAGAGACAGAGACAAATCCAAGTCAGAGCCAGAGCCAGACCCACAGGCAGAGCGAAAACAAGAGCCAGACTCAAAGAGCAAGAGGAAATCCAGAACCAGATGCAGAAGGCCAGATGCCAAAATCCAAAGCCAGAGAGCCTAAGCAAGAAAGCCAGAGGCAGAGAGCCACAGGAGAGCCACAACCAGAGCTTGAGAAGTGAGCCAGAGATAGAAATAGAGTCAGAGACACAGGGCCAGACTGACAGAACCACAAAATCAGAGAGACCAACAAGAGAGGCAGAGCCAGTGTCATTGGCATATCCATAGCCAGAGAGCCAGAGCCAGAACCAGAACCAGAACCAGAAAGAGAGCCAGAGCCTAAGCCAGAACAAAAGAGCCAGAGTAATAGCCAGAGGTATAGGGCCAGAGAGCCACAGCCATAGCCAAATCCAGTGCCAGAAATCCAGGGACCAATAGCCATAACCAGAGGCAGACCCAGAGCCTAAGAGCCAAAGCCATAGGCAAAGCCAGAACCAGAACCAAAACCAAAGCCAGAAAGACAGAGACAGAGGCCAAGAACTAGAGCTAGAGCCAGAGAGTCAGAAAGCCAGAGCCACAGAGCCAGAGACCAGAGTGAGAGAAAGAAGCACAGCTCAATCAAGAGCCTCAGAGCCAGAAGCAGAGAGCCAGATATCCAGAGCCAGAACCATAGTCAGACCCAGAGAGCCAAAATGGCAGAGAGCCAGAGCCAGAGCCAAACAAAGCCAGGGCCAAAGTAGAGCCAGATCCAGAGCCAGCAAGCCAGTGCCAAAAAGTCAGAGCCAGAGAGCTGAGCCAGAAAGCCAGTATCAGAGCCAGTGCCAAAGAACCAGAGATCCAGAGCTATAGCCAAGAGGAAAGAGTTGGATCCAAAGACCCAGAGCCATAGGCAGAGCCAGAGAACTGTAGCTAGTGCTAGAGCTAGAGCCAGAGTCAGGGCTCAACAGCTAGAGCACAGCCAGAGCCAGGGCAGGATAGCCAGAGTAATAGCGACACCAAGAGAGCCAGAGCTAGAACTATAGCTAGGACCAGAACCAGAAAGAGCCAAAAAGCCTGAGCCACAGTCACAGAGAACTTTAACCAGAGACAGAGAAGGTGACGGAAAGAGAGCAGAGCAGAGAAAAAGACAGATCCAAAAGACAGAGAAAGAGATCTAGAGCTAGAGACAGCCAGAGACAGAGACCTAGAGCCAGAACTAGAGTAATGTAAAAGACAGAGCCAGAGCCAGAGCTAGAGAAACAAAGCCAGGGAGACAGAGTCAGAGCCAGAGCCAGACCAGAGCCAGAGCAAGAGAGCCAGAGCCCTAGCCTCAGACAGAAAGCCAGAACCAGAGCTAGACCTAGAGGCACAGAGCCAGAGCTAAAGAGGCCAGAGCCATTACCAGAGCCAAAGCCAATAGAGCCAGAGAGTTTAAGCCAGAAAGCCTAAGCCAGTGAGCCACAGCCAGAGGGAAAAATTCAGAGATCCCATGCCAGAGGCAGAGAGCCAGACAGCCCAAGAGAGACAGACAGACAGATCCATATACAGAACCACAGCTAGAGAGCCAGAGCTAGAGGTAAACACAGAGATAGAGTCAGAGACAGAAACCAAGAGTCACAGAGCTAGAACCAATTGAAATGACACAAATACTTGGCTTGGAGACTTTTCACTTTTACTGAATAGTAGGTCACTGAAGAAATCAGGGGAATTTTTAAAATTTTTTTATTTTTAATGAATAATTTCAGAATTGTGTGTAATTCATTGTGATCATATTTGTCCTCCATTACCTTTTACCTCTCCTAATCCTGCTGATGCTGATCTCCCTTTCTTTCCCCGCAGGCATCCCAGAATATCACACCAGTGCTCACTTATTTTCCTCCAAATTTTCCTTCTACACAGGCTATCTAACTCCCCACTATGCCTTTGGAGGCCTTGTGCCTCTGTGACCTGCCAGGAAGGTCCCACTAACTTCTGTTCCAGAGGCTAGCCAACTGGAAGCTTCATCCTTTTCTGGCTAATGTTAGTATTGTATTGCCAGAACGTGCTATACAGAGAGAGAAAAGAAAGTTACCAGTGATGATCTCTGCCTAGGACCCTCTATAATACAATAACAGTCTTAGTTACCTTTTCATTACTGTGATAAAAATACCCTGACAAAAGTAATGAGTTTCAGGGGGATATAATCCATCATGGTGGGGAAAACATGGCAGCAGGCAGAAATGGCAGGGTGGTATGAACAAGAGGTTGGTTTATCATATTGCATCTACACTCAGGAGTCAGAGTGAAGAGAAAATGCGGCCATATTATACCTCAAGTTCTTCTCCCCAGTGAATCACTTCCCTAAACCTCATACTAAAGGTGACACAACCTTTGCAAATGTCCCAACAGCTGGGAACCAAGTATTCAAATATGAGAGCCTGTAACAGATATTATGCATTTAAATCTCAATAAACACTTACCTGACAGGCAAGATACTTGCAGCTGTACAACAATGGCATTACTGTTATGGGACAAATCAATTGTTTTGTAATTGAAGTTGGACCTGTTCCATAGGACAAAATCCATGCCTGGGATTATAAACCTGGCCCAAAGCCCACAGCTAAGGAAGAAACAGGCCCATTGGAAAATGTACTATGCTTATTTTGCTAAATGGATGCTGTCATGGTGTCTTCTAAATATTTGTGCTTATGCTAAAACATATGTGCTACTCTAACCCTTTGTCGGAGAAGTTTATTTCTGCATTGAATGTCAGTTAATCAGACTTGGGAAAAAAAAGCCACAAGACAGAGTGACTGTTGAGTGGTCAGCATTAAATGGAAAATCTTTATTACCCCTTCCAAGATCCAGAGAAAAGGATGTGGAAAAACTTAAGAGCCAGAGATAGAGCAGGTGTACTGTGAAAAGCTACTGTCTTCTGAATATGGTATAGCTACTGCAACCATGAACCCACAGTACTTACCTGCACAAGATCAGGTCCATCAACTCTCCATGGTAGATGGAGGAGGGGCTCATGAGGTTTCATTCCACTCTGAGGAGCTTTGGGCAGTTAACTGCTTCCAGGTGTGAGGTAGGTTTTTTATTTTTCCCCCACAGTTCTTAAGATCCACCCAAATGCCAGTAAATAACCCCTACCCATCCTCATCCAGGCAACTCCATTGACACTTACTTAGTCACAAAAGTAAGCATGACGGTAGAAGGAAGACTAGTTGGATGTAAGCAATAGTTCAACAGGACAAGAAGAAGGACAAGAGAAAATAATAGGAAGTGAATTTTATCAAGGTACGTTATAGCTTTTCTATGTATCAGTACTGAATTTGGAGAGAAAGAACTCATGGAAGTAATTCTATTAAAATAATCAAAATAGTCAGAAAAAAAATGTCTTAGAATAAAGTTGCCTAAGCATATGTAAGATCTTTAACATGTGTATTACCAAATCCTAAAAATAAAAATCAGAGACACTAAAAGCTGGAAAGTCTTCTTCTGTTCATGGATCAACAGATGACTACAACAGAACTGAGGAGCTCTTTATAACTGAGTGTGTAGCCACTCACACAGCTAAGGGTGAAACTTTGTGGTTACCTTCTATGCTCATGCTGAGAGGTTGTCTGATTTGGGCTTGTGCAGATCTTGTTCATGATGTCACAATCACTATTGAGTCCATATGGGAAACTACCGTGTTATGTCTGCCTTACATTCCCCATGTCTTTAACTAATTTAAACACTAGTAAGGCTTCAAACACAGGTGATTATACCTTATCTCTAAAATTTAACATTAATTTCACTTACCAGTCAAGGACCTAATCCTTGTATGCAAAGATAAAAGTGAAAGAAAGACAAAAAATGAATACAAAAGAGGACAGGCAAAACAATAATGAAGAAATGACTCCTTGCAAAAGGCTTTCTCTATAGCCCTTAAAGGCACCTATGCCACAGTTTCCCAGTTGTTTAACCTGTCATAATAACTGTCATTACTGACCCACCTGGAGAGTGGACCTCTGATCTGGTGTCATCTTCTTGATTCTTGCTTGATGTTTCCGGTTCTTGGACTCCATTTTCAGACGTACTGGAGTCCTTTTTGGATATAGTCTTCTTACTCTTGGGCATGTTGGTGGTATCTGGAATGGAAAAGAGAGAGAAATGTGTGTAACATATGAACCTGTCTCAAGGACAGGGTGGGAGGAGCTCTTCAAGGGCTGTGGTAGGCCTTTGTGATTATACTTGCTATTCCTTGTTGAGGGTACAAGTGCTTCTAGGGCCTCCAAGAGAAAGGACCAGGGTCGTTAAACATACATTAAGAATAACTTGGGACTAGTGGAACTTCCTTTCCCAAAAGATTAATGTTAGCATTACACAAGCAAAAGAGAAACCATGATCCAAAAATGGACTCACCAGAAGGAAAACACAGTTACTTTACCAGCCAAACTAGGGAGAGGTTCTTCCTCTTGAATTGTTGTTTCAGATCCACCTAGAAATATGGCATTCTAAACTTGGACAACAGCTGATCAAGTTCACAAAAAGCCCTAGGTATCTTAGTTTCTTACCTCTCTCTGGTCCTGGGTGTTTGACTGTCTTTCCCCGTGATGGCTGCTCTTAAAAATGAAAGACCCTGTGGTTCCCAGGTTGAGGAGTCGATGGAACATACCATAGCAACCAGGAAGAGGGGAATATCATCAGGGGAGGCTTCAGCCAAACCATTGAAATTATGAGGCCCATACTGAGCACACCCCCTACACATCATGCTACTTAAGAGAGTCCAAAATGAGTCACAAAGGATGGTGAACTTCCTGGGGAACAAGATGGGAGTTATTTTACACCCAAGGTACCCCAGAAAACATGGCCTACAGGCAAAGAAGTTCACATTACTCCACAATAGAGGTTAAAGAGGCTAAAATTTCCTTTTTGAAGCCTTCAAGCTACTATCCTTTTGAGATTAGAATTAATCTCCAGGTTTTAACTTCTTTGAGATTAGAATTAATCTCTAGGTCTTGGCTTCATTTGAAATCAAGAAACTGTTCAAAGCTTCTAGTCCCACTCCTCCAGACAAAAGCTTAAATTTTACAGATAAGTATTTAAGAAAAAAAAAAAAAACATATTCTTGTTTAACTTCATACTGTTCAAAAGTTTCTTTCTCACCAGGCAGGGGTGGCTCCTGTCTTTAATCCAAGCAGTTAGGAGGCAGAGGCAGGTGGATCTCTGCGAGTTCAAGGACAGCCTGGTCTACACAGTGAGTTGTAGGACAGCCAGGGATACATAGAGAAACGCTGTATCAAAACAAGAAATTTTCTTTCTCTATATTTTCCATTAATATTAACCATAAAACACCAAAAAAGTTATAAAATTCTAGGGTAGTATTTGATTATTTGTTTATTTTTTTCTTTTGAGTAAATGTGTCCACAAAAGGTAAAAGGAGAAGGTGCTCCAGACCTTAGTAGGACCCCTGACTTTAGCACAGCTGACTCCATGATGGAACTACTGTTCAGACCATAACACTCAGCACACACACAGCACCAACTGCCAAATGAAAACAAAGACCTAATCCATCAAAGTTAATGTAGATTCAGAAAAGTCTCTAAATTTACTAACCTTGCTTTTCTGCTTCTATAGTTCCACTTCTGGGAAACTGTTCTTGTTAATTGAAGTATATCAACCCAGAATATATTTTTGTGTGCTTAAAAGCTCACCTTGAGAAAGGCTTGGGGCTACACTGTGATCCTGAATAACCAGTGTAGATTCTAGAAGGCTAATAAAGACTTTCTTTTAGTTGAACCCTTGTCTAAATAGTCTTCTCTGTTGGATACCCCACAACAGAGGGATAGTTAAATTCACATTTCATAAACACAAAAACTAAAGGTCATTTAAATTTTTTAGTCATAGAAGGTATGTGGTTAAAAAAAAAAAAAAAAAAAAAAAAAAAAAAAAAAAAAAAAAAAACAGACCCTGGGGCAGAAAAAGAACATAGATTTTTGTTTGTGTTCTTCCAGCTGAATTATCAGCCTATTTTTCATTGCAATTCAAGTTTAATACTAGCTCACCAACATGGCCACTTAAACATAAGGTGAATAGGGACATCAATAGACATGGTGAAATGAACTATGGGGGAAGCTCAGGAGACCTCAACCCCATAGGAAGAACTCTAGGCAATTAAATAATTCTGAAAAAAGGAAGGGTAAATAGTCTTCACTAGGAAAGGGCATGCCAATTGGTGAACCAATACAAAATGGTCAACCTAGAACACATTCATACAAGTATTATATATTCATACACATATTATATATCCTAAGCATGGTATATTTAAGTATTTAGGAATATGTATATGGATGAACAATTAATGAAAAATAGACCACAAGACTCAAGATGAGGTTGTTACTCTATCCAGGGTGTTCCCAAAACCGATCTTCACCCAACCTAAAAGAGGGGACTTCCACCCCTAGACCAAGCAGAGAGGGGCCACCCAGAACCCCCTCTGACTGGCGATCTGAATTCTTGCTTAGGCTGCGATGCTAAGCACTGCAAGGGAATATAAATAAAAGTTAAAAATATCTCTCTGGGTTCCCTGAGGGACAAGCTTGACTGCATAGGGGTTGATGTCAAAGGTATCCCCTCTCCAGGAAAAAGACAGCAGGATGGGTATGGCCCTCATGCCTCACTGGACAACAACAGGAGGACCAAGCCATTACAAGGTCCCCTTCAATTATTGGAGGTCAGGCCTCTCCCTGTCTTCGCAAGATTAGAATCACCATGGCCCTTCTATACTTAGAGAAGGGAGGAGATGTCAGGGGCAGCCCTGCTTATACACTGAAGGCCTAAAATTAGCCACAGGCCTAAAATCAGCAATAGACCTGACATACATACATGCTAACACAAAGTCTTGGGTCTCTGTGGAAAAACACTGAAACAGATGGGTATAAGCTATTGTAAACAGGCAGCTTTTGTGGAAATTTACCAGCCTGAGTAGTCATAGACTTTGTAAAAAGGCAGCCTCGGCGGATAGTACCAACTTAGATAAGGACAAGTGAATCATAGGCAGAGTCATAGTGACCTGTCCCCTGAAACTTCACCCAGCTGGTACCTTGTTCTGAAAGGTATCTGTACTCCCCCTGAACACCTATGCTCCGGTGTCATCCCCTTCCCCACATCCTGCCTGTTTGTGTTTATAACCCCTATGTGAATAAATAAAAATTATGATTTGATTTAAAAAAAAAGAAAAGAAAAGAAAAATAGAAGTCATGAATTTGAAAGAGAGCCAGAATTTGGAAGGATGAAAGTTAAGAGAGATATGATGTAATTATATTATAGCACCCCAAAATAAAAGAAATAATTTTTAAAAGACATATAGAACACAAGGATGATGGAGTAGCTGACTTGAGGCTCCTAGTTCGCTTAATCCTCTAGTTATTACAAGTGCAAAATTTGCCAGCTTCATTTTTTTAAGGAAAAAATGTTTTAGAAGATGTTTGCTCAACTCAATAGTACTCATTTACCTTCACTTAATTTCTTTTAAAAAGACCTTGTTTATTGTTGTTTTATGTTTTGTGGGTGTTTTTCTAGCACGGTGTATGTACACCCAGACCTTCACTTAGTTTCTTAACACATTAACTTCTGTTTTTCATAAGACTATAGATTTTTCAAATTCTTATCATAATCATCCCTTGCTCTCAATGATAAAAGAATGTAGGTATCTTCAACAAGTTAATCTTGAAGAAGCAAGTTATAAGATATTCAAGAATATCTATGTTCTTGGCATAAGAATATATGAGGTAAGTTGGCTGATAAAGTATCTCTTTAACTGGAGAGTATAATGTAAGACTAAACAGTAAATCTTCATTCTTCCTCACCTGAGTAGAGAGATGGGGTGGAAAGAATCAAAAGAAAAGAATGATCAAATATATTTTATTGACAAGATTCGAATGATTTCTCATTTTTCCTATTTGGCTTCACTCTAAGAAAGTATTTCCAAAATAGCACAAATTCATTTTCTAACAAAATTGCATTGTTTAAACACTTTAGGCAGTAGTATCTGAAATTGCATTTAGGATTTAATTCTAATCAGTTTAAACAGTCTCCTTGAGTGCATTTCAACATCAAATTCCTTTGGCAAGGATGATGGGGAAATAGATATGTTGTAATATGTAGAGGCAAAATAAATCTGCCTTGACCCAGAAAAAAAATATCTTTCTCACTGGAATTAATACCCACTGTGGCTAGTTTTTAATGTCAACTAGATACTAGTTGAGTTATTTGAGAAGAAGGAATCTCAACTGAGAACATGCCATTGGTTTGTGGGCAAGCCTGTAGGGGCATTTCCTTGATTGATGATTGATGAGGGAATGTCCAGCTCACTGTGGGCAGTGCTCAGCCTATGCTGGAGTGCTAGGAGAAAACAGACTGAGCAAGCTATAAGGAAAAAAACAGTAAGCAGCACTCCTTTATGGCTTCTGCTTCAATTCATGCCTCCAGGTTTACTGCCTGGAGATCCTGTACAGACTTGCCTAGATAATGAACTATGATGTAGAAGTAAAATGGAAATAAACCATTTCCTTCCCTAGTTGCTTATGGTTATAGTATTTTATCTTAACAATAGAAACCCTAACTATAGGACACCTTATAATTATTACCTTTATCTTTAAAAAACCTAAAAAATACCTTTTTTTTTCAACCATTACCCAGATACTCTTTAAGGACAACAGTGACTTGCATATGTCTTCTACTACAAAGTAATAGTGGAACTGCTGTCAGATACCTGTATCCATTACTCTGGTCAGCTTAACCCAGAAGTAGTAGAGAGGAACATAAAACTAAGTGAAGACAATGCAGTAGAGGGATTTATAAAGACACAGAGAGAGGGAAAGGGAAGCAATACAAGCTGGCAGCATGCTCATCACAAAAGATGTATAAGAGACAAAAGACAAAAAAAAAAACCACAAACAAACAAATAAAATAAGCTACAGTATTACTTCTACAAGCTCAGCAGTGCATAATACCAGAAACCAAAGACACTGAGATGGCTGAGATGCCAGACAAAAAATTCAGTGCCCCACTTTTGAGAAGGTTTGGTGAGTATATCAAGGACTTGAAGTAGCAGAAGAGGTGAAGAAAGCTGTTCAGGAGGTAGACAGGAAAGTTATCAAAGCTGATAATTTGGAGAAGAAATTTAAAATTATGGAGAAACAAATTCTTCAAGAAAATTGAGACCCTTAAGAAGAACTAAGCAGAAATGCTACAAAAGAAAGACAAGTCAGTCCTCACTAGATGATACTAAGCAGGAAAAAGAATACCAAGGATGGAGGACAAAACCTTCCAAGAACTTTAGAAAATATTCAAGAGAACAAACTTAAGAATCAATGAAGTGCAAAAAGGAGCTGAGGCTGAAATTAAAAACAGAACAGAAAATGTATTCAATAAAATTATATCGGAAAAGGTTTGGATTTAAGAGAAAGACATGGATATTCAAACAAAAGAAATATTTGGTACCACAAATGCACTTGACCAGAGAAGAACTTTTTTGTAGGCTTAGGTTTTTTTAAAACCTTTAATTAATTAAAATTTGTATAAGGGGTTTCAAATGCTTCGCCCTCCCACCTTTCTAGCCTACTGTCCAAAGGTAGGGGAGAAAAGATGGCAAGTAGTACAAGGGGATGTGTACCTGTTTAGAAGTAGTTCTTTGAAGCAATTCCAATCTCTTTTTCTCAGGACACCAGGAGTCTAGTTCAGTTGTGTCAGCATACCAAATGCAAATTAGCAGTGGTGGCACAATCCAGCAGAAACAGCCAGGCCAGAGACCAGACCAATAAGACATTGTAAAACTAGCTGTGCAGGCACACCTGGTCTGTTAAGTCCTATTTATGCTCTCTCCAAACATCCCACGGGTCTCGCTTTAGCCAAACACTATGAATCTGCATCACATGACACAAACAGAAACTTTCCACTTCATGTCCCCCCTTTTGTTTAAAAATTGTCTTTTCCCCTAACATTAACAATCTACATACAATAAAAATAATTATAAACCAAAAAAAAAAAAAAAAAAAAAAGCCGGGCGGTGGTGCGGTGGTGGCGCACGCCTTTAATCCCAGCACTTGGGAGGCAGAGACAGGCGGATTTCTGAGTTCGAGGCCAGCCTGGTCTACAGAGTGAGTTCCAGGACAGCTCGAGCTACACAGAGAAACCCTGTCTCGAAAAACCAAAAAAAAAAAAAAAAAAAAAATAATAATTATAAGAAGCAAAAGTAGAATTTTGCATCATACTTTATTTTTTATTATGTAATAGTTTCATTTTTCTCATTTACTGTTTTTACATTTTATGCACAAATATTTATCTGAGTAAAAATAGAAAATAAGTGTTTTATGTAAAATTACCAAAAAAAAACAAAAGAAATACATAATTGTTATTATGATAGTATAAGTGTCTTTATTTAAAGAGTAAAAATGTATGCAAAAATTCTCCTCCCTTCAACAAAAGACTGAGAGAATTTTTTCTTGGGAATAAGTGAAATATTAAAATATCAACATTTTTATAATCTTTAGCTCTGAAGACATTAAGTCAGTCACAGGTTTGTTTTGCAATTATAAATTTTAAAACATGTTTGTGCTATTTCAAGGATACACTAGTTCTTCATAAAAGGCAGTAGGATAAATGGTAAATGCAGAAAATGAAAGAACTTGCCAAAAATATTTGGAGGTACACTCCTTAAAAGAAATAACCATATTCGAGCATCACTTTATTTGGGGAGAAACTTTGAATAGTTTTTCCTACTTTATTAACACCAAAATAAATGCAATTGGTTAAGTCATCATGTGGAGCTCAGCCACACCCAGGACTTCTGCCTAACTAGCTGGACTTTCCAATGCCAGCACAAATGTTTAGACTTTAGGCTAGCACGTGTATCAAATGAGCTCAATGTAAACATCACATGGAAAAATTTTTTCTAACAAAATGAACATTTTGTTATTCTTGAACTTACAAGGTCCAAACGATGGTCAGACAGTTTTCTGTTCTTTTGTTTAATTATATCGTAGATTTTATGAAAAAAAAATGCACGACAAAACTGAGCAAGGAATACCACGAATTAATATTCTTTTATAACATGAGTTGAGTTATTTTAATAGAAAATAGCAAGCTGTGGCCTCAATAAGAACAACAAAAATTTTAAATCTAAGTGAAGACAGAGTAATAAAACTTGAATCAAGGAGAAACCCTTCTCTTTTCCTGTGTGAAGGTGCATGGAAGGATACAAGAGGTATGGAGAACAAGCACCTCATGTCTGAGAACTGTCCTCAAATCACAACACAACGGCTTCCAAGGAAAAGAAATCTACAGAATGTAGTTTTTGTGTTTTGTTTTGGTTCATTTTGTTTTAAGCATTTGGAAATGTTTAATTTGATTTTAGGGACCTAGAACAAATATAAATGTTTCTTTCTTCAAATACATATTCCTCCTAATGACACACAAAGCCTGTCCTCTTGGCTAAAACTTTAACATAATGTCTCCAAAACACTGTAACTCTAAGATTCTCAAGCTCTGTCTGTACTGCAGAAATATTCTGTTCTGAAGCAGTGACTTATGGCTCCCAGGCCTATTTGCTACTCAAGTCAAGGCCTAGAGATTGTTCTTATACTGTACATTCTTCAAACCATGGTGGTCAAACTGTACTACTAATTTGCCAGCCTACTGTTGTTTATAAAAACAAACAAAAAATAAAGATATGACTTAATTATTTTTATCTATTTACTGTATAATCTTAAAGGACTTCACATAACGAAACTAGCAACACTTGTTGAAGTCTGATAGCCCGTAACTGGAAGTTATGCTGTAGGTGAGCGACCTTCTTTCTGTCCTAATACGCCAAGCCAGTACTTAGTCCTGGCTGCCCAGTCAGGCTGAAGTGTATGTGCTTTCTCTCCTCCTTGACTCTTCTAAAGTCAATTTTGAGAATGAATTGAAAGAAAAACAAATGAGAGAGATGTATATAAAGTAGCCTTTATATTGTTCCAAGGAATTTCTTTCTGTTATAAAAACTATATGCTAATCTGTCATATATAATTTATGGATAATACTTTAAAATAAACAGAATTTTTTTAGTGATTTCTTCTTAGTGTTAGCAAGCAGTAAGGCATTTCATATAAGATTTATTTAAAATTTTAGAAATATCAGTCTCCCTTGATTATCTTTCTGTCTTCATATATGTAGAAAGTGGTTAGCTAGCCA
Organism: Mastomys natalensis; assembly: GCA_021653895.1. Classification (NCBI taxonomy): domain Eukaryota; kingdom Metazoa; phylum Chordata; class Mammalia; order Rodentia; family Muridae; genus Mastomys; species Mastomys natalensis. Next base: position 61,425 of record JAJTUV010003296.1, on the reverse strand, counting down.
CGTGTGTAGTATTTTTAGAGTCATATATGCACTATTCAAAAGAAGAAAATGAAACAAGTGGGAAACTTTATTTAAAGAAGATCGCCTACAGAGCCCAGTCAAATGCTCTTTCATAACTACTCACAAGGAATTTACTTCAAACATTAAACACTTCATCTGATCTAAAGTCTTCATTTTATCAGAAACACAAAAAGGAATATATAAATGGGATTGTATAATAATCTAGTACTACAGATTAATTTTTTAAAAAGAGGAAGTCAAAACTAAACCATTTTTTTCTTTCTAACTGAGGTATTCTTTTTAGAATCTGAGAGAAAGAATGATATCATTTTGGAATTTTTGCAATAGCTGGTTTATTAGAATTAAATGCCTCTCTCAAAATAATTTAAGTCCTTGGCTTGACGTAATGAATAATCTATATAGAAAAGAATTAACGGTTTGAGTTAAGCCAGCTTTAAACCTGAATCTCATTCAGCAGTTTCTTCTGCCAGTTAACTTATTTTTTTACTTGCAAATATATAAATTAATAACCTGATAGTTTAGTAATTATAAATATAATTTTATTTGATATGACTGTTTAGCTCTGCTTGATTAGATGAAACAGGCACACATGCTCCACCTGAGAATTTCTTTTTCAGGCTCTCTGTAAAGCAGCAGAGAGGAAACAACTACACCCTAGGAGTGGATACGCCAGGCTGTTTCCTGGAAATGCTTCCTTACTTTCATCTTCAGATACTACTGGCTATTTTTTGGTAGGGCTAGACATTAGTACTGACCAGTCTAGCTTCCTGACTGTTAGCAAACTACTCCTCCCCATGAACCTGCTCTCACATCGCAGGTATCCTGGTGATCCTTTAGCATATTCTAAAATATATGCTCAAAGTAAAAAGATCCAAATTCACAAAAGTATGAAATATTTATTTAAAAAATCATGCATCAGATTGCATACTCTAGAAATAAGATTCAAATTCAGTAATAAAGGTTAGAGCAATGCTTGCTCTAAATATTTAAGAAAAACCTTAAGACTTCCCAGGAGATTCTAGCTTTCAATTGTCTTTTTCTGTTTGTAGAGAGGCAGCCACCCTTCCTATGGCTGTGACAGGTTAAGCAATTCAATGGAACTGCATCTTTGCAAGTTGTTCTGTTCACATTTTGTGACCAAGCTGTTCAGTTCGGCTGCACTGTATCCCATAATTCTTCAAGTCACAAATTTGTACACAAATCTCTTGCCTTGAACTTTACAAATCAGATCCCCATTATAGTAATAAGATAATGCATAGCTAAGTTTATCATAGTTCATTGTAGGCTTGTTTTTACGTTGTCCCCATTTTTGTGCAACCAATTCAAGCTGATTCACCTTCATCACCAACCCAAGAAATACATTCTCGAGCATCCTTGTCAGTAAGAAGTTCTAGCAAAAACTGCCCATAGTTGGATCTGACCATTGTTTCCTGTTCTGTTCCCCAGTGAGCTTCTATCTTCTCCTGAAATCCTTGGGGATCATTGTACTTTAGCTGCCTTTGCACTACTGTTTATAACTTTAATTGTAGTCGGTACAGCGGAAGACACTGATGCTGGAATAATTTGCACAGGCTGGGCAATTGTAACTATCTCATTCATTTGTTACTCTTGGCTTGCCAAAACATTTTGAAGAAGCTCCAGATGACTCCAGAGAATTTCTCCCCGAGGAATCCGCTAAAAAAAAAAAAGAAAAAAGAAAAAAGAAAAGCAAAAGAAAAGAAAAAAAAAAAAAAGAATTTCTTGGTTGAGACTACACAATTCTCTTCCTGAAATGTTGAGTGTGGTGAGGTCTTTATCAGTCACGCTGAACTCCAATACCCAAACCACCCAAAGGAGGACTTGGTCTGCGGATCATCAGGGATCCCAAGAAGTTCCTGCTCTTTTCTGTAGCCTTCCAGTGCAGCAGCCCATCTCGTCACTTGCTCCGAGGTCTCATCTGAAATGGTTGTAATATGCTGGGTGCCATCAAGAGTTATATTACTTGGGCTTCTTCAACGAGATGCGCTTCTGCTTCTGCATGGAGGGCATCTGGATCAATGTTCCAGATCGACTGTTTCCGCAGTCTTAACAATTTCAAGAATGTTTAACTTTGGCTCAATCCCTTGGTAAGAAATTACCTGTACACTAATCTGTACAGTCCAGTCTATTTTCACTCCTGAATCAAACAAGCTTTGGTCTGGATCCAGCTGAATATCTTGCAGGCAAATTTCATGAGCATCCAAAGAACACTGCAGTCTTGATTCTAGTAGTTTCTTTAAATTGCCTATTGGTTTTTTGATGTCTATGGCCTGGTTTACACATTCAGCTGTGGTATAGGTTTGTGCTTTCTTCTGTGCACTCTGGTTTCTCAGTTCCATTGATCTCAATTTCTATCAGTTCTTCTGCTTCTCTCTTAGTCATGGTTGAAGTATTTCAAAAGTTCAGTCCAGCTCCGGAATACCTCTCCCCTCGCCCCCGTGGCTCTTGCTCACTCTCTAGAGCCAGCTGGGAAAGGCAGTGGCCCGGGCTCCAGATACAGCGCCTCTCCAGATAAGCCGCGACTACTCCCAGTAGCAGTGCGAGGCCCCGGGGCCCTTCCTGTGGAATTGGCGCTAAGGAACCCTGCATCATACTTTAAATAAACAACTTATGTACAATGTAGTCTAACAAAACAACCTTAAATTTCTATTAGTATACTACAAAAACAAAACAGACTTAAATCTTTATCAGTATACAATAATCAAACAGAACAACCTTAAATTTCTATCAATATACAATAATTTAATCCCACCACCCTAGATGCTAATAACCATAACACCTCAAACAACCAGAATAATCCATCCCATCTTAAGTCATTGGGATGACAGTCTTCTAATAGTTGTTTCCTGCTGAATAGGGGTGACATATTCCTGTTTGTGTCCCAAGAAAAATAATATGGTTAATCTAAAGCAAACAAACAAAAAAAACCTAGCTGTGGCATTTGTTGCCATTTGTTTCTCAGGTTGTTTTTTTTTTTTTTCTGCTGTATCTTTTTTTTAACCAACATTAAGAATACTTAGAATTAAAAAGGCATTATTTACTCTGTCCCTTGGGGGGGTTACTCTCCCTTTTTGTTTAATAAGCATCTCTTTTAAGGTACGTTTGGCTCTTTGCACAATTGCTTGTCCTGTGAGATTGTGTGGTATACCAGTAACATGTTTTATATTGTAATATGTGAAGAATTTGTTGCATCTTATTGGATACATATGTGGGAGCATTATCACTTTTAATTTGTGCAGATATCCCCATAACTGTCAGTATTTCCAGTAAGGATGTAATTACACAGTCAGCCTTTTCATAACTTAAAGCAGTTGACTATTGAAACCCTGAGTACATGTCAATGCTACGGTATATATACAAATTCTGTGAAATGGAAAACATTCATCTGCCAAATGTCATTTCTTTTGGCACCCATAGGATTATTACCAACAGATAATAGAGTTTGGTTGTCTAGAGAACATATAGGACATTTTTAAAAATTATTTCTTTGGCTTGTCACCAAGTGATGGAATTTTTTTTTCTTCAAACCTTTCCCATTAATATGATGGGGTGTTTTTTTTTTTCGTGAAATTTTGAAGTTTCTAACACATTTCCTATTAGTAAGAAGTACGTTTCATTATTTCCTTCAGCTAATGGACCTGGCAAACCTGTACGAGACCAAATATGAGTAATATATAATGGGTAATTTCTATTTCTTATGGCCTGTTGCAATTGTATAAATAATAAGGTTAGTTCTGAGTTATTATCAAATGCAAATTCAGCAGTCTCTATATGCAAAACAACTCTTTGTGCATATAAAGAATCAGTGATTATGTTAAGAGATTCAGGATAATGTAACAATACCATAAGGAGAGCATACAATTCTGATTCTTGAACTGATGTATATGGACTTTTGAGCACTGTGCTTATTTTGTCTGATTTATAACCTTCCATCCCCATCTCGTATGCATCAATATAAAATGTTGGTGCCTCTGAAATTGGTGTTCTCTTTATTATATGTGGAAGAATCCAATTAGTTCTTTTTATAAACTGTATATGTTTGCTTTTCTTGTATTTGTAATTAATTTTGTCCAATTAATCACTAGAAGCTCTTTGTCAATCCTCATTGATCACCCTTAATGACAATCTCTGCATTTGTAAGAGGTACTACAATTTGGGTCAGATCTGTTCCTGACAATTGGCATAATCTTATTCTACATTTTATAATTAATTCAGAAATTTTTCTATATGTCTTTAATTTTTTTATTTGTTTATGAGCAAAGAAAATCCATTTCTTAATACTATCTTCTTTTTGCATAATGAGCCCAATAGAAGAATGAGTTGAAAGTAAAATGACCAGAATACAATCAAGTTTAGGATCAATTCTATTCACATATGCCTCTTGCAGTCTTGTTCAGAGTTGACTCTGTTTCAACTGTTAGACATCTTGGACTGTTTATATTGGAATCTCTTTGTAATGTTTGAAACAAATTACTTAACTCATATGTACTTAGTCCAATTGTAGGTCTCAGTCAAATAATATCTCCCATTATTTTTGAAAATCGTTAAGATTTTGCAATTGGTCCCTATGGATTTGTACCATTTGTGGTCGAATTTTTTGTTGATTGATTTTATAACCCAAATAACTAAATGAATCTCTGCTTTTTATTTCTCTTGAAGCAATCTGTAACCCCCAGCATGGCAGAATTCTTTGTTACCTTAAACATATTCGCTAAAACATCTTTGTCAGAATCAGCCAATAAAATGTTATCTATATAACGATAAATGATAGATTGAGAGAATTGTTTATGAATTACTTCTAATGTTCCACAATCCCTGTGGAAATTCATTCCAGTGGTATTTCTTTAGTGGAAAACTATTATTCAAAATAGATATGGAGAACACAAACCTTTCCCTATCCTGATCATGTAAAGATATTGTGAAAAAGCAATCTTTTAAGTCATTTATAATGATAGTCCATAATCTCAGTAACAAAGATGGTAAAGGAAGTCCGAGATGTAAATAACCTATTTGTTGAATTACTTTGTTAACTGCTCTTAAATCTTTTATCATCCTCCAATTTCTTGATTTCTTTTTACAACAAACATGGGAGTTCTATGGGCTGGTAGACTTTTCTATATGTTGAGACTCCAGCTGTTCAAATGCCTGCAAATTTTCTTTTGTTATGAGCCATATCTCTTACCATATAGGTCAGTTTGATAACCATTTTAGGGCAAGGCTGTTGTTATGTCATCAATGGCCCTTTACATTAATTTGGAAATTCAATCTCTGTGACATCCTGCTTTTTGACCATGGGCACAGCTTGCGATTGTTCTCTATCACCAGTATCAATACCTTCCCCAGAAGCGTCAACCATATCACCCCTAGTTTCCTTATTTGCTTTCCCTGGAATTGAAGGAATATTAGCTTGAGTACCTCATTGTTGTAAAAGATGCCTTCTTCATAAATTTATGTGTATGTCAGCCACATAAGGTTTCAACTTTCCTTTTTGCCCTCTTGGTCTCACAGAGTTAATCTATCAGACACTTTGACTTACTCCTAATAATTTGCCAATTCCTATAAACTGTGTGAACACTCCGAAGCGAACAATTTGAATTCCAAAACTTTTGGAAAAGTATACTAACATCAGCTCCTTTATGTACCAAGTCTTCTATGTCAACACCATTCATTTGCACCATTAACTTGGGTCTCTGATCATTAACAATTGTTTGCCAGAGCACACATATCCCAGTACTCCCAAAAGCTCCTGTCCTTTCTACTGGAATGGCCTTTCCCTTAATGTAAGAAAACAAGAACAATTCTTACCCCTGCATCAATTTGCATCTCCTTTCTTACATATGTCATAATTCTAATTTCTTCCTTGCTACCCCCATCTACTACACCTGGATGCACAATAAATCTGTGAGAAGTTAACCCCCTTCTTCCCCTTATTATTCCCACTGTTCCTGAGGGTAAAGGACCATATACACCAGTGGTTAACTTGTAACATTCAATTTTGGGGAATAGGGTAAGAGGCATATCTCTGCCCAGATTCAAAACTGCACTCCCTTCTGTAGCATAAGATCAGAAATACTTAATTTTATTTTTCTTGCCTGTTTGGTACTTGCTGTCTGACCAATGGAAGACAGCTGGCATTGTTTATTGCGGGGTGTCAAGCTGACAGGTCCCTCTGTTCATTTCCTGAGGGCAAGCGGTTACCTTGTATGTCTCTTTTGGACCAGCAATCCTTTGACCAATGTTTGCCCTTTCCACAGCAGCCACAGTACCCAGAAAACCTTTGTGGTTCATAGCATTCAGAACTTGCTTGTTCTCTTCTATGAACACCATATTCTCTAGAGTCAAGGTACCTGCTATTTTGAGCTCTGAATCTTCTAGCCTTATAATCTCTTTGCAAATAGCCAAAATCACCAAAAGTAAAACATCAGGCATTTTTATTTCTAAGATTTCTAGCTATGGCCTGTCCTATGATATTAGCATGATGTTCCTGAAAACCAATAGTCTCTCTTATCCATTTGTCTACTGGGGCTCCTGGAGCTTTCAATGGTCTAATTGCTTTCTTACATTCAGTATTTGCATTTTCAAAGGCCAATATTTCTATCAATGACTAATTTCAGGGTCTGATATGGCTCTATTACATCTGAACACAAGCCTCCCCACTTGTGATTGCTTTCTTCTCCCTCCCAAGTGGGACTGAGGCATCCTCACTTGGGCCCTTCAGCTTGTTGACCTTTTTGAGCTCTGTGGTTTGTATCTTAGGGATTCTGTAGTTTTTTGGCTAATGTCCACTTATTATAGTGAGTAAATACCATGCATGTCCTTTGGGGTCTGAGTTACCTCACTCAGGATGATATTTTCTAGTTCCATCCATTTGTCTGCAAAACTCATGATGTCCTCATTTTAATAGCTGAGTAATATTCCATTGTGAAAATGAACCACATTTTCTTTAACCATTCTTCTGTCATGGGACATCTGGGTTCTTTCCAGCTTCTAGCTATCACAAACAAGGCCACTATGAACATAGTGGAACATGTGCCCCTGTGGCCTGGTGGGGCATCTTTTGGGTATATTCCCAAGAGTGGTATTTCTGGGTCTTCGGGTAGATCTATTTCCAGTTTTCTAAGGAAACTCTAGATTGATTTCCAGAATGGTTATACCAGTTTGCAATCCCACCAGCAACGGAGAAGTGTTCCTCTTTCTCCACATCCTTGCCAGCATGTGTTGTCACCCAAGGTTTTGATCTTAGCCATTCTGATTGGTGTAAGAAGGAATCTCAGGGTCTTTTTGATTTGCATTTTTCTGATCACTAAGGACTTTGAACATTTCTTTAGGTGCTTCTCAGCCATTTGAGATTCCTCTGTTGTCAATTTTCAGTTTAGTTGTATACCCCACTTTTTTAAAATTGTGTTGTTTGGTTTTATGGTGGTTAGCTTCTTGAGCTCTTTATATATTTTGGATATTATCAAATGTAGGGTTAGTGAAGTTTTTTTCCCAATCTGTAGGTTACTGATTTATCTTATTGACTATGTCCTTTGCTTTACAGAAGCTTTTCAGTTTCATGAGGTCCCATTTATCAATTCTTGTTCTTAGAGCATAAGCCATTGGAGTTCTGTTTAGGAACTTTTCCCCTGTGCCAACGAATTCAAAGATCTTTCCCACTTTCTCTTCTATTAGTTTCAGTGTATCTGGTTTTATGTTGAGGTCTTTGGTCCACTTGGACTTGAGCTTTGTGCAAGGTGACAAATATGGTCTATTTTCATTTTTCTACATACAGACAGCTAGTTAGACCAGCACTATTTCTTGAAGATGCTTTCTTTTTTCCATTGTATATGTTTGGCTTCTTTGTCAAAGATCAAGTGTCTGTAAGTTTTATTTCTGGGTCTTCAATTCTATTCCATTGATCAACATGTCTGTCTCTGCCAGGACAGTTCATTATAGGCCATAATACCATCACTAGCAGGCATATGCTGCACAAAGACTGGGAAGGATGAAGGTGCCTCTGTAGGCCCAAACAAATCCTCTGGGGGTGCACTCAGCTGAACACTATCCCGTTGTACCTGAACCATTTCCTGCTCTTCAGACCCCTAGTTTCACAGAGGTGCTTTGGGCACATGGCAGTGAAAGTGTATGGAGCAGAGCAAGGCAGCAGTTTACCTTCCAGTCTATTTTGCTTCCCCTTTTCATTGCATAATGCATTCCTAGTCTCAGACATCAAGCCTGAATCCTATTGGTCTCCTCTCAGTGGATCTTTTTGCTTTCCAAGCACTTCTCCCTCTATCTGCAAATTTTCTATGTGCTTAGCCAAGTCCCCAGTCTTCTCTAACATAAGACAATTGTCACCACCACCCCCAATCTTTTTCAAAGCAGTATACATGAAAACCACAAAACAAAACCAAAAAACCCTCTCTGAGAACAAGGTAAGAGAGCACCCAGCAGCTGTATCTGCTCTTTTGCCAATCTCCTTAAAGAACATCGCTAACCCTTCACAATCTGACCTTTCTTCTACCACATTTGAAGCAGAATTACCCATTATGCCTAAGCCATGTTGGGCATCACCTTTTAAAACCTAAATTTAATTTAGGCTCAGACTTTTTTTTTATTGGAAATTTTTTATACATTTCAGATGTTCTCTCCTTACCCCATTTCCCCCCTCCCTCCCAGGAACTCACTATCCCTTCCCCCTCCTCCTGCCTCCACGTTGGTGTACCCCCACCCACCCTCCCCCATACCTCACCTCCCCACCCTCGAATATCCCCCCACACGACGTCCAGCCTTCATGGGACCAAGGATCTCTTCTCCCCCTTATATATAACTCCCTTGCATATATAGCTGGAGGCTCAGACTTTTTAAAACCTAAATTTAATAAGGCTTTTCAAATGCTTCGATCCCCCTTCTAGCCTACTGTCCAAAGGTAAGGGAGAAAAGATGGTAAATAGGACAAATGGATGTGAACCTCTTTAGAAGTAGTTTTTTGAGGTGATTCCTGTAGTAGAAATTATTTAAACCCCAAATTTGTTAGGGGTAAATCTCCTACCGAAGGAGACCAGTAAAGGAAAACACAACTCAATAATTATGATATAAATTGCACGCCTGGATTGGGCAGATTTACCACTACACTACTCTAATCCCCGGCTATGAGATCCCTTATAACTTGCGGTTTTATCCAGGCCGCGTGGTTGTCCAGCTCTGTCGTCGGCTTCCTTCTACTGCTGGCTTCCTTCTGCTTCTCCCTCTGCTTCTCTTTCTGCATCTCCGACGACTCCCTTCTCTTCTGCCTCTGGCTTCTACTTCTACCTCCTTTTATATCTAATTCCTCTCACTCTCTCCTCCCCTAAGCCTTTTTCTCCGCCTCCCCTTCTACTGCCCAATCTCTGGCTTTAGTCTTTATTTTACAGGTTTTAATTGGACAGAAGGTTTACAAAATGTCCTCTGTGTACAGATTCATCCTCTGCAGCTCCTCCCATAAGGGTGGAAATAGGATCAAAATACAAGGCTGGGGCTATCCACTGGGAACTAGGATCAAAATACAAGCCTGGGGCTATCCACAACAGATTCCAATCTCTGCTTGTCAAGATACCTGAAGTTTAGTTCAGCAGTGTTAGGATAGCAAATATGAATCAGCAGCAGTGGCATGATCTAGCAGAAACTGCCAGGCAAGATTCCAACAGAATCAGCAAGAGTCATCAGGAACAACCAGGACCAGAGGGAATGCCAGGAGTAGTTCTCTGCCGAGACTCTCTCAATGAAGCAAAGATCAGCAAAGATGTGAGGCCAATTAATTGTTGCAAAGGCAGCTATTCGAGCATGCCTTCACTGTTGGTTGAGTCTTCTCCAAACATCCTGTATCTTCCCATAGGTCTTGCCTCAGCAAAACACCATGTGAGTCTGTCTCTACAAAAACACCACTTGAGGTTGCATCACATGACACATCCAGAAACGTTTCACTTCTCCTTTCCATGGTGTATAGGGCATAGAAATTAACCAACCACTTTCAATAACTCATTGCAAAGGCCCCAAGCCACCACTAAAAAGAAACAGACCAACACTGAATGTGTTTTAAAAGAAAAAAAGTAAAAAACAAAAAAACAATGTGTACCTATATGTTGAATCTTAGAACCATATCTTCCTATTCCCCTGAAAGTCTCTATTGCTTGGCATTAACTGATCTGTGTGGGGCATGCAGCTTCACCAGCTACTCTTTGTGCAGCCACATGCCAGTTCCGTTTTATATCCTAAAGCAGAATTCTCCAGCACAGGCACAAACAGTGTGCCCCAGAAGCACAATATCCTTTCTCATAGGGAAGAGATACATTTACTACACTCCTAGACAGGATGATGCTTGCCCTTCTGGATAAGCATGGTTCTTGTTTCTTTTAAGCAATTTTATAGGTAAGGAGGTTAGGAGTGGAAACTCCCACTGCATGAGATCCTCTCATTTCAGTACATGAGGTGCTATAGGTATAACTTGAACACATTCATCTTTTCCTGCCTCAGCAAACTGATGTTTTGGCTTTGTAGATTTCCATGAACAAACTGAAATGGTACTGGGGATTCTATCGTATTTCACAGCATGCCAAAATAGTGTTGCTCTTAATAATTTCTTCTGTGATACACTCATGCTCCCTTAATATAATAAAATACTTTACAGTAATAAAACTACTCATCAGACAAAGCAACATAACAAAAATTATCTTATGAAAAGAACAACTGAATTTGAATGACATTTGCAACAGAAAGAAACAAAGACCACCTGCCCATACTTAGCTATCCTTGACAGATTTGAATGTTGGTTGGACTGCTATGATATTCTTTTACACATCCCCATAGTCTCACAATGTCTAGGAGACAGAGAATGATACATTTCAAGGAGAGCTGCTCTACATAGCAAAATCAAATCTTCACACAACCTTGAGGAGCAAAAAAAAAAAAAAAAAAATATCTGCTTAGTTTGCATTTGAGCAAAAGAAAGAGGGGAGGAAGACAAAATATGCAGAGAACAAAAAAAATCTTTGTATGTTAGTCCTGTAATTGTACTTTAGGTTACATAAAGCTTGTGTGCCCTCTGAAAGACTAGAGAGGGGTAGCAAATGGTTAGTTTTCCTTTACCCTGAAGGACTGGGGTATTGGGGAAGGAGAGAGGCAATGAGAAAAAGAAAAGAACTTTTTCTGTCCTCAGTGCTTCCTATTTAATTGTATGGCATCCACCACATACATAGCAAGCCACATGGGAAAAGCATGTTATTACATACCACATAGAGAAGTATGGCTACCGCAGTATCTTCCCCATGTATGTTCTACCCTGGTTTACTTTTACATCTCTCAGGTCTCTACTTGGGCACCAAATGTTGCATGTCTTTTCTGGGAAGACATTAAAATATACTCCTAAATGGGAATTACACCTACAGCCCCAAAACTGACCAATACAAGTTCCCCTTGACAAGTAAAATTAGTTTGTTAGTATTTTTTAAAATGAGAAGTGGAAGGCTATGGACAATTATAATTTCACTGATGCCTCATCTGAATTAATAGAAACTTGAGTTGAGAGTACAACATACTATTAAAGTGGCAGAGGTGACTAACGGTTCAGTTAACATAAAGCACAGACAAAAATCAGACTCTAGAAAAGTTGAATGTTGAGGGTATATTATATCTTTGCTCTTATCAGGGATTTTGCTCGTCTCAGAAAACACCATCCAACTGTGGAAGGATGGCTTGTTTTGCTGTGGTCTGACAGTTAGAAAAGTTAAATAGCTTGGGAGAATTAGTCTCCCTATACCAAGTTTCTCTATCCTCCCACTACTCTCCTCAGCTTCTGGTAAACACAGTCCTATAAGACCAATATCTTTAGACCTTATGTGTGACTTCTTATCTTCTATAAGGACAATATCTTTAGAGCTTTTTAGGTGACTGAGCTCATGTAGCTTTTTTTTTTAAATTGTGCTTCATTTATTTTAACTTTGCATAATGTCTTCCAGTTCCATTGATTTTGCTTCAGATTGTGGGATTGCAACATTTCGTGGCAGAGTAATGTTCTGTGATATAGGTTATAGGTATAGGTATAGGTATAGGTATAGGTATAGGTATAGGGAGAGGGAGAGGGAGAGGGAGAGGGAGAGGGAGAGGGAGAGGGAGAGGGAGAGGGAGAGGAGAGGGAGAGGGAGAGATAGAGATAGAGATATATGCATTACTTTTCACTATCTATTCATCAGTCAATGAATACTTAAACTGACTTCAATTTGGGGTTGTACAGAAGTGCAGATATCTCTGACATTTTCATTTCTTTCAGGTAGTAGTAATATTGGTAGACCATATGGTAGTATTATTTTTAATTTTCGGAGGTGTCACCATACTGTTTTCTACAATGCCTACAATAATTTACATTTCCCCAACAGTATATGAAAAATCTTTTTCTGTAATCTTTGTTTCCCCTTGCTATCATCAGCCTTTGATAATAAACATTCTAATAACAGTGAGATGTTCTCTCAATGTAGTTTTAATTTACATTTCTTGATTAGTAATGCCAACAAATTTCACACATGCCTATGGATCATTTACATGTGGGTTTTGGGGGGGAAGATATTCCTGCTTATGTATTTTGTGCACTTTTAAATGAATTATTTATACAGTGTGCTGGTTAGTTTTATCAACTTCACATAAATCTAGATACTTGGAAGTGGGAATCTCAAATGGAAAATTGTATCAGATTGGGCTGTTGGCTTGATTAATGGTTTAAGCAGCCCATTGTAGGTGGGTGGCACGATCCCTAGGTAAGAGGTTCTGATATATATGCAACTGAGCAAGCAGCACTTCTTGGCTTCTGCTTCAGTTTATAACTCCAAGTGCCTGCTTCTATTAGCTTACAAAATGTTTTCTTCCCTTCTGTGTGTTGTATAATCACTCTCTAGGTTCCTCTGCCATGCAGAAGGTTTTGTTTGGTCTGATAATATTTGAATGTTTTCTCTTTTATTTCCTGTGCTTTGAGAATTTTTTCTTAGCAGTATTGGAGATCTGTGAAAGGGTGCTTTAAACATAAATCTTATGCACACTGGCTAACAGAAAGAGAGGTACAGAATAGCTGATAAAGCATGCTTAAGGAAGAACAAAAAGCTTAAAAGTCCCAGTTTCATTCTGCCAGTGGAGTTTGAGTGGAATCCTTCTGTTATTTGGGGAATAGTAGTGCATCCTGCAGTGAGTTTGAGGGTCTTATAGGGAACCACATACTGCTTATCAAATTCAACTAAACCTCGTAAAGTCAAATCATTTAATCCATGGCACAGTCCAAATCTTAACTTTAAAATGCCCATTTGTAGAAAAAAACTAGTGGCAAAAACATAAAATTGACTTAGAAAATGGTAAATGCATGCCCTCTCCTGGAGAGTATGAGAAAATGTTTTCCTGAACATTTCTCTGGTTCTGGTTCCTCAATAAAAGGCTTTATTTTTGTTTGTCTGTATTATTATTATTATCATTGTTGTTGATTTCTTTATAAGTGTTTATGGGACACCAAAGAAGAAAGTATTGTCCATGTCCTGGGTCACTAGGATGTCTAAAAAGGCACTATAGATAGAAATGCTCAAGAATAATTTTTAGTGATACTTGTCATTCCCTCTGTCTCTCTCAATGTCACAAATATCAATGTCTTAAAGGGTTAGAGAGATGGCTCAGTAGTTTAAGAGACCCAGGTTTGAGTCCCAATACCCACATAGTAGCTCACAATGATCCATAACTTCAGCCCCAAGGGATTCCAGAATCCAATACCCTCTTCTGGCTGCAAATGAACCACAAATGCCTACGGTGCACAGTCACCCAGACAAAACAAACATAAAATAAAAGTAATTTAAAAAAAATCAATACCTTGATGTTGAAACCCAATGAGTAACTATGAGAATTTTAACAAACCTAATTTGATACTAGTTCCTTATCTATAAAATGAGAGTGGCGTTAGATATCTTAATATTTTAAGTTCTACCTTGGTTTCTTTAATTATCTTTATTGAACATACAAAAAACGTTTTTCCTAAGCATGGGTGAACATATCTGCTACACTGGGATCCCAAACACCCAGTGTAGTTGCCAGCTGGCTAGTAAAGACTTTCTATTGGCTTAAACCTATATCCAAGCAATCTTCTTTAATGGATACCCCCACAACAGATAGAACTACCACATTCTGTTAGCAATGTCCTGAAAGACAGAATGAGGATAAATATTTTCCAGCTATACACTGGTTTTGAATTTCAAACAATGTCATTTGTTTCTGTTTAGAATTATTTCCCGTATTTTTAAAGTGTGTTTCAGAAGATCCTTACCTATGCCTATATTTCGAAATAGTATTCCTGTTTTCCTGAAGCAGTTTTAAAGTTGTTATAACCTTTGGTCTCATTTCAGCCTTGTGCCGGATGAGAACTGGTCTTGTTTCATTCTTCTACATGTGTTTATTTAGTTTCAATATTACTATTAAGTTGAAAATACTCTTTTCACAGCCTGGCATGGTGGTACTTGCCTTTAATCTCAGCACTTATGAGGCAGAGGGAGGATGATCTCTGAGTTCAAGACCAGCCTGGTCTACAGAGTGAGTTCCAGGACAGGCAAGGTTATACAGAGAAACCCTGTCTTGAAAAGAAAATGCTTTTTTCTTTATTGTATATTTTCAGTATCTTTAGTATGAGTTTATTTTGGTTCCACTGCTCTATTCTGCTACTATAGCTCTGTAGAATATGTTGAAATTACATATACTGATACCTCTATCATTATTCTTTTTGCCATTCAGGATCATTTGTACTTTCATACGCAGTTTATGTTCTTTTTATCTATTTCTGTAAACTATCCCATTGGAATTTGGACTATGGTTGGTTTTGGCAATCAAGCAATTACTAAGAGGTAATGACAATAATCAAACAACTTGAGAAAAAATGTGAATGGAAGACTAGAACTCTTTATTAATTGGTCACCATTATTGTCATAATCAGTTACCATTTCCCTCTTAATGCAAGAGGCAGGAGGCAAGTACACTCAAAACTCTTGTACTTACATGCCTGTGATTAAGAAACTGTAAAAAGTTGTTCAGTTTCCACAAGTAGTAGGCTTTCTGTTGTTTCTGTTGTTGAAATCCAATGTAATACTTTAATCTATGGCGGTCTGATAAGAAACAAGAGGAGATTGTTTAAATTTTCTTGTATCTGTTGAGGTTTGCTTTGTAACTGAGTATATGGTCAGTTTTGGAGAAGGTTCCATGAGGTGCTGAGAAGAATATGTATGTATGTATGTATGTATGTGTATATATGTGTATGTATATATGTGTGGTGTGTGTGTGTGTGTGTGTGTGTTTGGGTGAGATGTTCTATAGATATATGTTAGGTCCTTTTGGTTCCTAACATCTGCTAGTTTCCATTATTTCTGTTTTTCTCTGAGTGACCTGTCCATTGGTGAGAGTGGGATATTGAAGTTTCACACTATTAATGTGTGAGGTTTTGATGTGTGGTTTAAGCTTTAGTGGTTTCTTTTACAAATGTTGGTGCCCTTGCATTTTGGGGCTTACATGTTGAGAATTTACATATTGTCTTAGTGGATTTTTCCTTTGATGAGTATGATGAAGTGTTCTTCCCTATCTCTTTTGATACATTTTTGTTGAAAGTCTATTTTATTATATAGTAGAATGGCTACTTCTGCTTGCTTCTTGGGTTCATTTGCTTGGAAAATCTTTTTCCAGCCCTTTAAGTTAATGTTTATCATTTTGCTCAGGAGTGTTTCTTGTATGTAATGGAATGATGGATCCTGTTTTCTCCTCCATTCAATAGTCTGTGTCTTTTTATTGGGAATTGAGTCCACTGACATTGAGAGATATTAATGACCAGTGATTTTAATTCCTTTTATTTTGGGGGGTTTGTGTGTGTGTCTGTGTGTGTGTGTCTCCCTTTTATTGGTTTAGCTGATGTGAGATTATTTCCTCTGTTTCTGTGTGTCTAGTTAGCTTCCTTGGAATGTAGTTTTCCTTCTAGCAGCTTCTCAAGTGCAAACTTGTACAGCTACTTTGGAAATAAAGTGGTTTCTCAGATAATTGGGACTCCATCTCAAGACCCAGCTATACTACTCTTGGGCATACACATAAAGGATGATCTATTCTATCACAAGGGCATTCACTCAGCCATGTTCATTAACAGCTTGATTCCTAATAGTCAGAAACTGGAAACAACCTAGATGTCCTTCAGCTGAAGAATAGATAAAGAAAATGTGGTACGTTTACACTATGGAATATTACTTAGCTGTAAAAATAATAATAACATCATGAAATTTGCAGGCAAAAGAATGGAACTAGAAAAAAAAAAATCCTGAGCAAGGCAACCCAGGCTCTGAAAGACAAACGTGATACGTACTGACTTAGACTACACATGGATCTCCCTAGGAAGGGAAATTAGAATAGATTTTGTGGATAGACTGGGGGACAGGTGTAGATGAGAACAGGAGGGATCTGGTCAGAGGGGATGTAGGGAAAGAGTACTAGGAAAAACAACTGGAATTAGCGGGGATTTTATGTGAAGTAAATACCTAGTGCAATGGAAATTTCCAGGAATCTACTATGGTATTCACATTCATTAGTGAAGACTCCCAGTAATGGCAGACATGGAGCCTAAATTGGCCATCTCCTATAACCCAGCAAGTCTTCCAGTGGAGGGATTGGGACATCAACCCAGCCACAAACCCTTCAACATACAATCTGTTCTGTCTGCAGATGTGTTGGTATAAAGGTGGTGCAGAACTTGTGGGAGCAGCCAACCAGGACTGGTCCAACTTAATGCCATGAGAGGGACACCACTCCTGTCACTTCCTGGATGGCCAGGAACCAGAGGCTGGATAGCCAGAGACCTAGGATAGAACCAAAAACAACTACAAAAATAAATCAGTGGAATGATTCTTAATGATATTCTGCTATACTTGTAGACACATACCTACTCCAGTTGTCTTTAAAGAGACTTAATTCACACAACAGATGTTGATTGGAGCAGATGCAGAGTCCCACAGCTAATCATTAGGCAGAGCTTGGGGAGTCCTGTGGAGGAGAGGAAAGAAGTATCAGATGAACTAGAGGAGTCAAAGTCACCACAAGAACACAACCCACAGAATCAGCTGACCAGGACTCATGAGGACTTACAGAGATCAGGAAGCCTGTATGGGTCTGATAAGGTCCTCTGCGTATGTGTTATGGTTCTGTAGCTTGATCTTCTTGGGAGATTCTTAACAGTGGGAGCAAAGACTGTCTATGACTCTTTTACCTGTTTTTGGAACCCTTTCCTTCTTACTGGGTTACTTCATCCAGCCTTAATAAGAGGGGAAGTGGTTAGTCTTGTCACTTATTAGTCCATGTTTAGTTGATATCCCTAGGAACCTGACCTTCTCTGGAGAGAAACAGAGGGTACAGAGTGGATCTGTGGGAGAGGGGAGGTCAGGGGAAGGGACCTGGAGGAGAGAAGGAAGAGAAACTGTGGTCAGGATGTAATATATGAGAGAAGAATACTACATACATACATACATACATACATACATACATACATGTATACATACATACAAACATACATAGAAAAAAATACATACATACATAGAAACCATAAAACAAGCAGATAAAAAGCAACCATAAAATTTCCTTCATAGTACTCAATGATGAACACTAAGGTAGCCAGCCACTCACCAGTGCAGCCCAGATCAGCTTCTCACATTTTGGGCCACTGTCTGTGCCTCAATGGCTGAATCAGTAGAGAGTGAGTTGAGCTTTGCTTTTTTTTAACTTTCTAGGACCTTGAGGTGCATAATTAAATTACTTGAGATATCTGTGATAGTCTTCATATTCATGTAAATGTATCTGTTAAAATGAAAAGTTACCACATTAATTTTCAATGAAATGCCTCCTCAGCACAATGGACACGTAATAAACTAAAAATAATCCTGATTCTTTAATACTGAAAACATCCTTCTGTAGTCACGTAATGGATGTGATGTGGAGAAAGGAAGCTTGGCAAGGCTGGTAATTAATCTTTTTCATGTTTCTAGAAAGTGGTCATGCATTCTGATTTTGCCAGTTGTTCTTATGGTATTTATAATATCCTTCATACTCCCAAATGCATCCCAATTTGGGCTCTCTTCACTTAATAAGGCAGTCACATCAGTTAAAAAGTAATATGGGATGGGTGAGTAGTTAAGAGAACAGATTGCCCTTCTAGAGTATCAAAGTTCAATTCCAAGGACATACACATCAGTTCACAAGTGCCTGTAGCTCTAGTTCCAGAGGATCCTGTGTCCTCTCTGGCCACTGCATTCAGGCCAGGTATGTGGTACACAGACAGTGCTGTGACATTTGAATGTTGTTTCTACATATAGAATACTTCACCAGGTATCAGATATGACGACCCCACAAGTGTTATGTCAGCACTCTTGCCTAACTGTGTACAAATATTTACTCATTATTTACCATTATTGAGAAGTGTAGAGGGTGGTTCAGATGCTTTGATTGGGAGTCTATTTACTGATGCTGAAGGTTCTTGCCCTCAATTAGTTTTTGATCTATCAATAAAGTTGCCAATAGCCAATGACTCAGCTTGAGGCAAGACACTGAGAGTTACACAAGTAGGACACAGGAGAATCCAGAGAGACGGGGAGAGAGAGGAGAAGGGAATGAGTAAATGGGGGAGATAGAGCCAACCAGATATGTGAGTGGCCACTTCCCGGACTGGGCCTGGGGTAGCAATAGAGATTCAGCAGTGCCCAGTCACTGTGTTAGCCAAGGCATTTTAAAAATAACTGGTGTGTGTGTGTGTGTGTGTGTGTGTGTGGTGTATTTTCTATTCATAAAGGATCCCAGATAGTTCCTTGGTGGTTATGTGCCTGTGACCAGTCAGGAACACAGAACAGTGTAAACAAAACTACACACTACAGAGAAGAAAGAAATATTTAGTGAAAAGCAGAATGCCTAATTACTACTATTGTGAATAATTCATTGACTGTTATTAATATACATAGCAGACATAGCCAATGAACCAGAATTCACAGTACTTCTGACCTTGTCATCTATATCGAATTCCATTTCCTTATCCTTAGAGCTAGAACTGCTGTGTTGCCTCAATGCTCTTTAAATCAGATGTGACTATAGTGCTAAGGGTAACCAGTGACTGAATAGCAACTGCACCTGACACTGTGCTAAGTTCTTTATAGGGAATACCTTCTTTGAAGGGTAAAGATTAAAAAAAAAATGGGAAAGGTCTTCTCTTGCCCAGAAATATGCAAGTAGAGAATTTCTGGTTTAATATTTAAATTTCTTTTAACATGCTTAAAGGGGCCAAGGCAAAATATTTCACTATATAAAAATGTTGATTCATTAAATTCCAGATTACTTTTGAAGCAAGCATGCCTGTGGCATTTTATAATAATTTTAAATCACAGTGAGTGAGATTTTTGATCTAAAGGATGAAGTCGGCATGAAATTTTATTTAAATATTTTCTTATTTCAATTACCTTCTATCATATTATGCATCTCTGACCATTTTTCCTCTAGTTTTGGTAACTAACGTAATGTCTGTCTATGTACATTGATGGCATAATTTAAAACTGATCCCTCAGATAACTCAGCTACTTTGAAAGATGCAGATGAGACCACTGGTGACAGCAACATAAGTAGAGGCACTGAGCTGCAGCCTAGCAAATGTAATTTGCACATACATATCTTGAGGCTGAGAGAATGAGACCCTGGATGACAACTGCTGTTTCAATGTTATTTTAAGATTATAGAAAATTAGACCTAAAACTCATATATGTGCAAGATGTTTACTGGTGGATAAGAGTGAATTATTTCCAAGTCATTGAGACAGCAAACTGTTTTTTTTGTTGTTGTTGTTTTGTTTTTTTCGAGACAGGGTTTCTCTGTATAGCCCTGGCTGTCCTGGAACTCACTCTGTAGACCAGGCTGGCCTCGAACTCAGAAATCCACCTGCCTCTGCCACCCAAGTGCTGGGATTAAAGGCGTGCACCACCACTGTCCAGCGAGACAGCAAACTGTTAAGAAAAAGCCTTTGTTCAACAGACTTCTGTTTGTGAAATATGTTCTGAAGAAAAGGGGAAAACTACAAGGCTTGATTAAAAAGATAAACTACACACTTTCTTGCCACTTTCAATGTAAAACAGAGACCAAGTAAACTATTTACTCTGTCCATATGTAATAATAATGCAGCCCCTTCCTAGTCTCTCACAGTACTATCCCTGCCTCCACTAACTCTATGCATACTAATTGCTTGTCCTTTAAAATTCAGCTCTAATACACATAAAAATAAATCAGAAAATAAAGACCTATAAAATCTGATGGTCCCAAATATCATGTTTGATTCTCCATAACGTACCCTTCATTCTTTAGAAGACCATTAACAATAAGAATGTGCAGTCAAATAAAAGATGTGTCAAGGGGATGGGATGGCTTAGTGGTAAAATGCTTGCTGCACATCAATAAGAACAAGTTTAGATCCAAACAGCCATGTAAGCAGTTTGGAGTGATTGCCCCAACATGCTGGTAATCTGTATTATGGGGAATGGAAATAAAAGGATTTCTGGTGTATCATCAGCGAGGAATGTGATGGAGCAAGATACTGTAGAGGTTCCTCCATCTTGTATTCTTGCTGAGGCCTGAAGTGGAAATCTCGGGTTTTATTGGAGGACTCATTGTATCATGTGATGTTTTTCTGGTAACTGTCTAATGAGAGGATGTTTTTGCTGAAACAGACACATGAAAGGTTGCTTTACTGAGAACAGATATGTGGTGGGTGGTTTTATTTTCCTGGAAACTGCCTGGGAAAAGGGGTGTGTGATGTTTTGCTAGAGTGGATGCTTGAGAGAACACGTGATGTTTGGGAAGGGTATAACTATAACCCAACAG
Organism: Mastomys natalensis; assembly: GCA_021653895.1. Lineage (NCBI taxonomy): Eukaryota > Metazoa > Chordata > Mammalia > Rodentia > Muridae > Mastomys > Mastomys natalensis. The sequence goes on along the minus strand of JAJTUV010003296.1, from coordinate 40,485 downwards.
ACAGTGGATGACACCGTAGTATTGGTTTGCCTTGCCAATCTTTGCTGGTCTTCATTGGGCATTACTGATGCTGGTATTTGCTGACTACACAATGATCTTTGCTAATCTTTGTTTATTGTCACTTTGTATAGAAAAAAACACACCAAAGAATTTCTGGTAGTGTTCCAGGGGCTTCTTGCTACTTCCACAGGATTCAGGCAGATTGGAAGAGCCTCACACTTTCTTCTGGATCAAACTGCCATTTCTAATTAGTGAATGGTACTTGGGAGTGGATCAAGCTACCGTTGCTGATTCGTGTGAACTAGACTGCTGATATCCTGACAGTGCAGATTGGATTTACTCCAAAGAATATTTCTAAACAGTCCACATCGTCCTTTGCTCTATTAACGTTTCCTTTCCTCTACCTCTGGTGTGTGGTAGGCTACAAGGAAGGGTAAAGTATTTGAGTACACTATCAAAGTAGGTTTTGAAAAATATAAGCCTACAGAGGCCATTCCATGTTTTAACTAGAATCTGATCTCCTTGGTGCAGAATCTCATGGCAAACGAGCCAACAATATTCTAGAAACCCAAGTACAGGATGTTCTAGCTAACTTAGTGTCTATTACACTGTCTCTTTGTGTGGAACTCCCTCCATCTAAACTTACCTTAGCTTCTATTAAAAACTGCCTGTTTGAGGAAACCCACCTTCATCTAATTGCTTATGTTAAACTTACTTGCTTCAAAAGCTTACTTCTAAGAAGCTCCCTGTAAAGCCGGGCAGTGGTGGCGTACGCCTTTAGTCTCAGCACTTGGGAGGCAGAGGCAGGCAGATTTCTGAGTTCAAGGCCAGCCTGGTCTACAGAGTGAGTTCCAGGACAGTCAGGGCTACACAGAGAAACCCTGTCTTGAAAAAACCAAAAAAAAACAAAAACAAAAACAAAAACAAAAAAAAACCTCCCTGTAGCTGCCAAGGGAGATGCCAGGACATAGCTTCAGTCTGTGCCTTAAGGAAAAAAAAACAAAACAAAACTGTGTTCTGTACATTCAGGGATACACCCAGGTCCGCAAATACTTGAGTGTAGTCTCAGCTGGCTGGAATAAACACTTTCAATTGGATATACACTGTGTCTGAGTGCTCATCTGTGGTGAACTCTCTGTAATGTTTTGAAGGTCCCACTGAGATCCTAGAGACTGGACCCAGATATTTAGGGGCCTCGAGATCCCCAGGACTGGGGAAGAGTGTACCAGGCTGAAAGGACTCTTAGGAATCATGTGGCCTGAGATGTTCCAGAGCACCAAGAAAATCATCTGTGACCAATTGCTGCAGAGAATCCAAGAAGCACCGCAATGCCACCATCAAGAAGGGAAAAACAAAACACTCACCTGGCCTGAGTGCCTCTGGAGGTAACTGCACTCTGTCAAAGATGCCACTTGAATAGGACACAATAGGGAGGTCCAACATGATCAGTCTTGTAGATCCTGTGTCCAGGGTCTGTGTGAAACTTTACCAGAGCCCTCGGTTTATTGGATGAATGATTGTTTAAGGACCACCTTTGATTTGTCTGGTCATTTGCTATCTGTGCGTATATTGTTCTGTCTCAGTGTCTATAAGTCAATCTGACTTGACCTTGTGATGACAGGGAATACAAACTTCCAGAGAAATCCTCTGTGGTAGTTTGAATATGCTTGGCTCAGGGGGCACTATTAAGAGGTGTGGCCTTGTTGGAGTAGGTGTGGCCTTGTTGGAGTAGGTGTGGCCTTGTTGGAAGAAGTGTGTCACTATGTGGCTGGGCTTTGAGACCTTCTCCTAGCTGCCTGAGAAGCCAGACTTTTCCTATTTGCCTTTGGAACAAGATGTAGAACTCTCAGCTCCTCCAGTGCCATGCCTACCTGGACACTGCTGTGTTTCTTGCCATGATGATAATGGACTGAACCTCTGAACCTGTAAGCTAGCCCCAGTTAAATGTTGTCCTTTACAAGAGTTGCCTTGGTCATGGTGTCTCTTCTCAGCAATGGAAACTCTAAGACACCCTTTATTTTATTTATTTATTTTTTTTTTTTTTTTTTTTTTTTTAGTTCTTCTTCTTTTTTTTTTTTTTTTTTTTTTTTTTTTAGAAGACCATACTCCATATACAGGCTGCATGTTTTGGGATAGCCCCCACTCCAGATGTTTGAGACCTACATGAAAACCAAGCTGCACATTTACAACATATGTGCAGGGAGGCCTAGGTTTAGCCCATGGAGGTAGATCTGTGTAGACTAGGTATGCTCCACGGTTGGTGATTCAGTCTCTCAGAGCTCAAGGGTTCAGGTTCGTTTACTCTGTTGATCTTCCTGTGCAGTTCCTATCTCCTTAGGGCCCACAATCCTTCCGCCTATTCTTCTATAAGAGTCCTCAAGCTCCATCCACTGTTTGGCTCTGGATGTCTGTATCTGTCTGAGTCAGCTGCTGGTTAGAGCCTCTCAGAGGACAGCTTGCCCCTGTAAGACACCCTTTAAAGCATATGTTAAAACACTTTCAAAAAGACTTTTCAGATGGGAAACAATTATGGTATTAATTTTTCCTCAGAAAGACACTGCACTCTTTGTAAATGTCAGTGGCCATTTGAGGGACTCTTTGGATCCCCAGGTAGTCAGGGCAGTCTGAGGCTCTCCCAGTCTTCCTGATCAATTTCCTTACACAGATTGTTAGGTAGCCTTTGGCCTTCATGGATGAAAACTTGTGTTCTTTCTTTCGGAGTCAGATAGTCCATTTGGAACAATCAGAGAAACCAAGATTACTGCAGGTTCTCTCTGTTCCTTCTGAAGACATGGACATTCTGCTTCCCTATGTTCTGACTAAACCTTCAGGAAATCTGAGAGGGCCCAAAGTAAATGGTTCTCTCCACAAGAAAGGCCAGTATGCCACCTCTACTATACCCTTCTCTCTCCTATGCACTTGGAGCACCTATAGGAAGGACAGGTAGGCTTATGTCTGAGTCTGAGACCATCATTTGTTCTCCCTTCGAAGGAAGTGTAAGGACCTCATTACAGAAGAGAAGAAGAAAGCAAGGGAGAAGATTTCCTTCCCCCAATTTATGATATATATTCCCTTCATCACCAGTGATTTTTATATAACTAGAAGACTCTAAACCCTTCTTTTTCAGAGAAGCCACAGGGCCTTACCAGTCTGTTGGAAATTGTTTTGTATACATACACCAGCCAACTTAGGATGATTGCCAGCAGCTCCTAGCCACCTTGTTTACATCCAAAGAACAAGAATAAATTCGGTTAGAGAGCAGGAAGTTGGCTCTGAGGACAAATATGGAACAATGCCTATCATAGAAGCCTAGGTAGAGTTAACCTTCCTGTCTACCTGAGCCATTTGGGAACCTAATATCAATGAAGGCAAGTGGTTTTTAGATACTTTTCACCATTGTTGGGGGGACTAAGCACAGCCAAAAACCTTTTCCAGGTTATTCAAGTAATTCAAAGTCCTGATAATCTGACCACTGAGTTTCTGGAAAGTTCTGTGAGGTTTACCTGGTATTTCCTACCATAGAACATTGCCCCTGAAAACAGCAAACCACATGCAGTCATCCCAAACATCAGGAGAAAGTTTCAGAAATTAGAGAGATTTGAAGGGATGAAAAATAGTTCTCAAGTTTTAGAAGTTGCCCTGAAACTTTACACTAGCTGAAATTCAGCCAAAGACAGACAGGGAAAGAACTTCTCCTGTCCAGTGATTGTTACCTTTAGGAACATGGAAAAGAGAGAAAATGGCAGGAATAGACCAGCAGAAAACATCTGGAAAAGGACTAATGTGCCTATTTAAGTAAAAGGGTCACTGGAAGAATACCCAAGCAGAAAAGAAAAAGAGGAGAGCCATCCTATCCTCCAGCTAGCCGAAAATTATCAGGGCGTGGCTTCATACTACTTCTGCTTTCCACTGGGTTCAGTCAGCCAAGCCATGTTTATCTTTGAATTTGCTGACCCAGAGGGTAGATATACTGGCCAACTAACATGGACTCAGTTGCCACAGGAGTTCAAAAACTCAGAAATTATTTGATGAAGTCCTGAGTGCAGATCCACAAAACATCCTGCTCCAGTATGTAGCTTATGTCCTTATAGTTTCAACTACTGAGGAGGGATGGAGACAAGCAACAAAAGGCCTTTTAGAAACCCTCCAAGCCCTGAGGCACAAAGTCTCAGTCAAAAAGCCTCAAGCCGTTTGTCCCTCAGGTCCTATGCATAGGCTACCACCTAGAGGAAGGTTAAGTAGATGCGTTTCCACAACCATACATATTTCAGCCATCTGGTGGATCTTTAGATCTTGGAAAACTTGGAAAAGACAGGTATGAGACGGAAGGGGGTGGATGGACATTGCTGGCTATGGATAATGGGTGTGGTGCTTTGAATAGGAATGACCACCATAGGCTCATATACCTGAATGCTTTGCCATTAGGGAGCAGCGCTACTTGACAGGGATTAGAGGGATGATCTTGCTGGAGTAAATGTGGCTTTGTTGGAGAATGTGTGTCACTGGGGGGTGGGCTTTGAGGTTTCAAATGCTCAAGCCAGGCCCAAGCCCCAGGCCCAGACCTAGTTTCTCTCTATCTCTCTCCTCTCTCTTTCTCTTTCTCTCTGTCTATCCCTCCCTCTCTCTCCTTTCCCCCTCTTCTGCCTCCCCCCTCTCTGTGCCTGCAGATCTGGATACAGAATCTCAGCTCCTCCTCTAGCACTATGTCTGACTTCATGCTCTCATGCTTCCAGACATGATAAAGGACAGAACCTCTGAAACTGTAAGCAAACTTAACTGGGTACTTAGTAACACTTAACTGTCAGGTAGAGGTGAGAAGCTATCAGCAACTGTCATACATTTCTACAAACAATAGGTTTACAAAAACAAACCTAAAACCAAGACTGTTTGCCAACGTTGATGTTTATTCTTTGAAAGAGAGCCACATTTTATGGTCTTTTCACAAACTCCTTCTCTTGCTGGATGGCTAGGGAAAGAAAAATACAAAAAAAATCATTAGAAGGAATGTTCTTTTTCTTTTTTCTTATTTACTTTTTTTTTGGCTTTTCTTAATATTAAGTTCAGTTTCTTCTAAAAGAGCTGCTTACTGTGTCATGAAAGACTGATTAACATGCCTTCTCATTTACAATGCAAAAGCACTAACCACATATCCTCATAGTGGAGAGGGGTGTGTGTGTGTGTATATGTGTGTGTATACCTTAGAACACTGTGAGACTTACTAGAATCTATGTATTCTCTCTACTCTATATATTTGAGTGATAGTTGAGGAGTAAGCAAAACACTTCTTTCAGCTTTATCCTTACACAACTAGAAACTTAGATCTCTTCAGATGACTTCATTGAATTTTTGAGTTCTCAATTAAAGCTGACAAGACAAAAACTGCCTCTCAGCTTTATACTTTCAACTTCTCCAGGAAGCTGTCATTCTGAAGAGCAAACCTATATCCCTCCAGTCTGGGAAGCTTGAACACACCTAAGTGCTAAACTTATTCTTTCAAGAAGAAATCATAGTTTGCATTTTTTTTTTTTATGGATAAAGCTATAGGTTCAAACTGTTGCATCCTGGAAAGTGCGTAATTAACATTTAAATAAAAATTTTTAAAAACTGGCAAAATCGAGATTTATACAGTGCCACATCCAAAATCCCCACTACTTACTTTCCTTCGAAGGAAGAGTATTTTTTTCTTCAGTAATGGTTTTTTTCAGTTTGGTTCTATCAAATCGTTCCACTTCCGACAAGTCTGGCTTATCACTCATTTTGACTGAAAGACAGACCACAAAAGTAATAAGTTGCCTACTAAAACTATAACCGGATTAAGAATAACAGTTTAAAAATTCATTTACTATGAATGAATATTTTGCACGCTGTTTTTCAACAGAAAACCAACAGATCTTAGAAAGTGTTTTCAGGACAAGCCAGGGGACTCTGCAACTGTCCCCAAGAGCCCCAGCTGCCGCCTCTCATTGCTCAGCTGTGTAGAGTAGAGCCCCAGAGCTAAACAAAGTTAGAGGCCAGGAGCCAGCCTGAGGGCATCTGGGAGGCGGTGGCACAGGAGGGGCCTAAGCACCACTAGGCCATGGCGGCTGCCAAGGCAGACAGGGGGGTGGGCACTGGGGAGAGCGGCGGGGAGGGGGGACGTTGACTGCCCTCTTTAACAAGTGAACAGAGCTAAGCTCAAAGCTGGGGAATCTGGATTCCACACATTTGTAACTGCGGGAGTCAGGGGTGTGTGAGGGGGTAGGGGATGGGGAGGGTGGCGGGGGGGGAGGGTTGCGGGAGGGCGGTAAAGGCATTTGTCTGGATTGTGCCATGTACAAATAACTTGTCTCTGCCCAGCCTAAGGGGCAGAAAGTCACAAGCCAACTAGAAGGCCGTTTCCCACTGCCTTAACTCTCCTCCATACCTTTGCCACTTCCTCAAAGCTGTGGGCATCCCAAGATGGGACATCCCCATGACTCCTCTCTCTGTGCCCATAAAAGACCACAAGAGGAAACAAAGCCTCTGCGAACTGGGCTGGAGACCAGTCTCTGTTAGCCCAACCCACCTGGCTTGGCCCCCATGGGGTCACAAAATCTCACCTTTTACAGCAAGGCACACCTATCAGATCAACAGTCTTCAGCTAGTTTCAGGGCTCAGACTGGTGCTGCCTGGTTAGGGACCCCAAGCCACAGAAGACCCCGCCCTGGGCCCCACCCATCCCTCTGTGATTGGACAGATGTCTGTGATGTCATACATATGAGTCATGCACCGGCCTCTCTGATTAGGCAGCAATCCTTACTTGCCTCATTCCCCGCCCCCTCCATGCTTTTAGCTTTGTGGGTGCCTCTGTTCAACTTCAGAACCTCTGCTTAGACTGTTTGATTGTAAGAAAATTTTTATAATAGTCTTTGCCTCCTTGTACAACAACTGGAATCATTACCACCTAAGAAAAGACATATTTAGCCATGCATAGTGGTGCATGCCTTTGATCCCAGTTGGGACACAGAGACAGGATGGCTTCTCTCTGAGAATTAGTCTAGCCTGGTCTATATAGTGAGTTCTAGGATAGCCAGGGCTGCATCATGAGACCCTGTCTTGAAAAAAAAAAAAGGAAACACAGACAGAGGCAGAAAGGGAGGAAGAGGGAGGGTGGGAGGGGGAAGGAGGTAGGGTAGGAGGGAGAGAGAGGAGGGAGAAGGGACTGAGCCAGGGAGGGGAGGGAGGAGGGAGAAAGGAGGGAGACAGGGGGGAGGGAGGGGGGAGGGAAGAGGGAGAAGGGAGGGAGAAAGGGGAGGAAGGGGAGGGAAAGGAGGAGGGAGAATGGAAGAAGACAGGGAGTGAGGGAGAGGAGGGAAAAGGGAGGGAAGGAGAAGAGGGAGGGGGAGGAGGGAGGGAAGAGGGATAAAGGAGGAGGAAGAGAGGAGGGAGGGGAAAAGAGAGGGAGGGGAGAGGGAGGGAGGAGGGAGAAAGGAAGAGGGAGACAGGGGAGAGAGGGGAAGGGGAGGAAGGGAGATGGAGGGGAGGGGAGGGTGGGGGAGGGAAGATGGAAGGAGAAGGGACAGCAACATAGAGGGGGGAGGGAGGGTGGAGGAGGGAGGAGAGAGGGAGGGGAAGGAAAAGGGAAGGGGGGAGGGGAAAAGGAGGAGGGAGGGTAGGAGGAGGAGTGAGACAGAAGGAGGAGGGAAGGAGGGAGAGGGAGGAAAGAGAGAGAGAAGGAGAAAGGAGGGGAGAAGAAGGAGGGAGGGAAGAGGAAGGGGGAAGAGAGAACTTAGGTAAAAGGCCTGCTCCACAGAAGGGAATATGTGCCTGTTAACCTGCACTGTAAAGATGGTCAAAAAACTGGTGAGGTCACAGGTCCTGGGGAGGGAGGATTTACTACTCTTGTTTTGCTAAATTGAAATTCAGTCAAGCTGCCTTCTAAATATTCTTGTTTATACCTAAAGAATGCTACTGCTCCTATCCTCTAGAAGAGAAACTTTTTACAGTGATCAGAGATTAATACAGAGATCTATATCAACTAAAGTGCTGACAATAAGTGACTCTCGAATCTCAGCTCTAAACAGGACATCTGTAACACCCTCTCCAAGGCCCAAGGAATACCATGGGAGTAAAATCAAGCCCCTTTATTCCCTAATTTGCCTCTTGTCACAGTATCTTATCACAGCAACAGAAATAAAATAAGGGAGGTTTGTGATACTCTTGAGTTGTTGGCATAATGACATGTTCACGCCTGTAATCTAAGCAGTTGGGAGAGTGAGATAAGAGGATTATCATTTTGAGATTAGTCTGGACTTCATGTTACTGTCTTAAAAACAACAAAACAAACAAGCAAAAAATAAAGGCCAGGCATGTGGCCCACATTAGCTAGCACTTAGGAAACATAGGCAAGGGAATTTGGGGAAATGAGAGGCCAGCCTGGTCTACATAGTGAGTTCAGGACAGCTAGGGCTATATAGTGAAATATCTTCTCAAAAATGCTTAAAAGAAAAAAATGAAACAAATATTAGCATCCAGGCAAAATTTCAGTCTTCCTCTCCCTCTCCATGTGTGTATATGAGTGTGTGTTCTATGTGCACATGTATGTGGATATGTTATACCCTACATGCACAGAGGCTAAAAGAGGTGTCCTGCCCTATCACTCTGAAGACAGAAGCTCTCCAGAAACCTGGAGCTATCTGCAAGCCCCAGTGGTACTTGTGTCACCAATCCTTTCAAACTGCATAGCATAGGAGTTACAAAAACCTGTATGACCACACTCAACTTTTTACATGGGTACCAGGATCTATACTCAAACTTTCCTGGTTAAACAGCAAGGACACTGAACCAGAGTCATCTCTCCAGCCCTCAGTTAACAAATATGTTGTAATAAATGGCCAGAAGTGTTTCTGCACGTTCAGAAACATCTGTAAACTATGTAAAATTGAAGTAATAAAAATATTGCTCAAATATAGTTTATGCTGTAAAATTAATACAAGATAAACTTTTCATTTTATGAAGCAAATAAAAATATGAAGAAAAAACATTAATGGGTATTCTCTTAACAATATCAAAACTCTGCCGGGCGGCGGTGGCGCACGCCTTTAATCCCAGCACTTGGGAGGCAGAGGCAGGCGGATTTCTGAGTTTGAGGCCAGCCTGGTCTACAGAGTGAGTTCCAGGACAGCCAGGGCTATACAGAGAAACCCTGTCTTGAAAAAACAAAAAACAAAAAACAAAACAAAAACAATATCAACACTCTTCTGCTTCTTTCCCCCTCACTGACACCTTACTGTGTACATGTACACAAATGCACAAACACATAAACACACAGAAACCCACAGAGAAAGATTAGAATTATTGCTCATTTTATGGGAGCAAAGTGGCTTACTTAAGTGGCTTTCTAAAGAAAATAGGTAAAAGGCACATTATGTTCTTTGATATTGACAATGTTCCTAAAAGGGTTTATAAGGAATTGAGAAGATGGCACACTGGGTAAATGTTTGGAACCTGAACTGGATCTCTACCACCCACATAAGTGCTGAGTGTATTGGTACCATCAGTAACTCCTGCCTTGGCAGTGGAACAAAGACAGGTAGATTCCCCCAAGCTACCTGGCAAACCAGTCTAGCCAAATCAGCAAGTCCCAGGTTGAATGAGACTATGTCTCAAAAAGCATGATAGTGATAGCTAAAGACAGCAAGGGCAAGCTGGGAGTGGTGGTACACGCCTTTAATTCCAGCACTTGGGAGGCAGAGGCAGGCGGATTTCTGAGTTCGAGGCCAGCCTGGTCTACAGAGTGAGTTCCAGGACAGCCAGGGCTACGCAGAGAAACCCTGTTTCGAAAAACAAAACAACAAAAAAAAAGTCTCATCAGGAGCCAGAGGCAGGAGGATCTCCGATTTCGAGTCCAGTCTGGACTTCAGAGTGCGTTCCAGGACAGCTAGGGATACACAGAGGAACCCTGTCTTGGAAAAATAAACAGAACAACTAAGACAGTGGGGTCTAAAGAGATGGCTCCTCAGTTAAGAACACTTATTGGTCTTATAGAGAACTTGGGTTCAATGCCTTGGGATTCTCCATCCTCCTCTGACTTCTAAGGGCAACCCAGGCACTTTTGAATCACCCCCAGATAGACTCCTGCACCCCCCTAGACCATCACAATTTGTGGGAGCAAAGGCAGCGAGTGATGTTGTAGTTTAGGTTTGAGTTCCACGAAAAACAGAATGTAGTCACTGGGACACAGTCAGGCAGAAATTACAGGCCTCCAGATCCTAAGGATTCACCTTAGGATCCTTTGAAGACCTCCAGAATGTAACAAACCACCTTTTGTAGGTCTCTCTAATGTAAAGAGCAACCTTTGCAGGGTTGCTAAATTTGACAAATAAACCCTTGCAGGCTTCCGTCCATGGCCCCCTGAACATTCCACTACTAGCGAACACAGTGCAAGAACAGAAAGTTACTGTTACATTTCCTTTCCCCGCCCTTACCTCATGTCTCTAGGAGAAGGCATTCGCCCGCCATTACCCCTTCTTGCCAATGCCCCTTGCCAACTTCCCAGATCTCTAAGGCGCCCGATCCCCTCCACACAGTGTGAGGACAGTGCTGTGCTGAAGACTCACTGCTTTCAGAAGATAGCCGCCCTGGGTGAGTTGATCAAACTTGAGGCAGAGATGATTCTGCTTCTTACTTTCCACCCTCACATGCGAGCCCATGTGCTAGGGCCCAGACTTGTTGTTTTCTACTCATAAGAACCTATGAAGCTAGATGGATCTATCCTGGGAAAACTTACCTCCCGTGTCTAGGGTCACAGTCATGGCCAGAGTCATGGCAGAGCTAAGCTATTCCTCGGCTTAAAGGAAAGGATCGAGATGGCTTGTTTTCTCTGGTCTGCCATTTAAAGCCAAAAGTTGTTTGGCAGCCGTGGCGTGGCGTGGGAGGGGGAGGTGCGGGGTAAGGTAGGGGGTATGGAGTGGGATAGAGCGCTGGTGAGTGAAAATGAACTCTCAGACTTCAGTGGTAGAGGGGCACGGAAACCCACAGATGCCTTTGAATCTTCACAGATGCCGTTCGGGGTCAATTTGTGGCCCAGATGACCATCTATTCTAAAATGTCACTCATGTTGTCTTGCCGCTTGAGGATATCTGTTTCAAATAGTACTACTGTTCACATTTCAAAGCTTTACTGCAGCATGCTTGCGTTTCTGCCCCACCGTGCAACATACTATATATACTGCCTTTTATTTTTTCAGTCTTTGGTATGTTATCTGGTATCCTTTGTTCCCTTTTAAATTTCTCAAACATTTAATCTTGAAAAACTACTTTGATGCCGTTCTCCCACCTTCTTTTAAATGACTTGAACGTGTTATTTGATCACCCTATAATTTTGCCCCATTTCATCCTGAATCCGTCATTTAATTTATCTGTTCATGTACCTTATTCTGACTCTTACCTTGAAATTCTTTCCAAATCCCCTTTTTATTTCCTCTTTCAGGTATATCTGTTGTTACTATGCTAATGTGGTTGTATTTTATTTCTGATACTACATTTTTGACTTCTCAGAAAATTTATTTTATGCATTTTGCAATTGTTGACTGAAGATTTCAGTCCATTTTATTAACAATAATGCCATTTTGATGAATTTTATGTTTATTTTTTAATTGCTAATTCATTTCTTTTTCAGGAAAGCATATTTAATATGCTATAGGTTTTATTTTGATATCAGAGTGGAGTTATCTCCTTCCAGGGAAGAGATTTTTGTTGTTTACTTGTTAGCTAGCAAGCAAGCATAGGAAACCCTCAGAACTGTCTGCCATTGCAGCCCACTAGGGCTGCCATAGGATGCAGAACTAGGCCTAATTGCTGTGGTGAGGACTTCAGGGACCCTGAGTTGCCAGGTTTCTAAAAGCCCAGACCTCCTCCACCACCAGTGCGGTCAGTGCAGTGATGTGTCCTAGGCGTCTGATGTAAGCACTTATAAGGTGCGAATGGAAGTGGCACTCCACCACCAACAAACCAAAGCCCTCAAATCTCCTAAATCTCATGGCGGTTTGAGTTATTAGGATGAAACTATTGTTTTTTCCGTTGGAGGATTGGTGTGTTCCAGTTATATGTACCCACCTAACTTAATTGATTTTGGTACCATTAGAGCCTCCGAATGTTCAAAGGAAGCATTTTTCCCAGGCCTTGCAAAGATTAAGAGCTAAATCTGCAAAGTTTGCTCTGTTGGCTTTCCTTGGCATGCCCAAATTCACTTTGTAGTTGCTGCTGCGCTGCTGCTGCTGCTGCTGCTTGCACTATGTCTCTGTAGATAGTTAGCATACTTTCATAGCTCCTCAGTGCCTTCCATGCTTCCTCATGAAAATTGACTATTGCTCTTTTTAAAATTGTGTGTGTGTGTGTGCGTGTGTGTACTTGTGTATGTGTGCCTGTCTGTGAGCATCATATATGGGTGGTGATCACAAAGGCCAGTAGAAGGGATCCAATACCCTGGAAATGGAGTTACAAAGCAGCTTTGAGCAGCATATTGGTGATGGAAATTGACCTGGGATCTTCCGTAAGAAAGAGCAAATGTTCCTAACTGCAGCCCATAGGCTGCTGCTAATTTTTTTTAAAGACCCAAGAATTAAGGTCACTTTGCAGTCTCATTTCCTCCCAGTCTTTGGCATATAACAAACAAGAAAGCATTGTATAGCTAAAATCTTTCATTGGTAAAAATCTTTATGTTTTGATGCAAAATTGAAGTTATATTTTCTTACAAAAATTTAATATTTTAGTACATTTTAGTATAAAATTTTGGATATTGATACAGGATTAAAGTTTTCATTGGTATAAAGCTTTGTATATTGATACAAAATTTAAAATTAACTTTGTTACGCTGGAATAGGCATTGTGCCTATACAACTCATTTAAGGATACAAGACTTAGACCCAGTCCTTTTAATAGGTGCTATTACAAACTGTTCAGGATGGTTAAGTAATACAAGTTAATAAATAGTAAAACTCATGATCATATTAGATTCTAATTTAGTTAATTACAATAAAGTGTTTTTAAGGTTATTCAAATAATAAATAGCTAAAAATAATCAATGTTTAACAATTTAGTTATGCTATATATAGATAGATAGTCTTCAAACACATCAGAGATCCACAAAATATGGCATTTAAAATCATTTCATTATTAAAAGGTCTTTTGATTATGAGACAGTGCTCTGACAGTACCCCCATTCCATTTCAAAGAAGATATTGAACATCAGTACCTCCATGTGAACTTGCTTCAATTAGTGGTTTGGAGAACCTGTTGCTCTTTCAGAGGACCTGAGTTCAATCTTGGCACTGACATGGTGGCTCACAACAATCTACAATTCCAATTCCAGAGTATCTGGCCACCAAGGGCACTAGGCATGTACGTGGTCAACATGCACACATGCAGGCAAAATGCTTATATATTCTAACTCCTTGGTTTTTTTTATAAAGATAAAATCATTCTGGCTTTGTAAAGGAGATTTGGCAATGTTCTTTTCATTACAGTTTTGAATGGTTCCAGAAAAATAGAGATAGTTACTCTTTAACTATTTTGTAGAATTTGGCTGTGAACAGATTCAGAACATTTTTATATAATTTTTTGATCACTGCTAGTTATACTTTCTAGTTTTTCTTGATTCAAATTTTATAGGTTGTATGTGTTTCAGAAATTTATCTATTTCATCTAGGTTTTCCAGTTGTGGGGTATATAATCATCTATAGTATTTTCTTAGCTCTTCTGTATTTTGTTTCTAATGTCTCCTTTTCATTTCTCCTTTTATTTAGTTCATTGCTTGTCAGTTTGTAGGTCTTTTTGCTTTGTTAGTCTAGCTAAATGTTTATGAGTTGTATCCTTTCAAAAACTTAACTCTTTAAATTCATCTTCTACATTATGTAAAAATTTTTACTTTTATTTGTAATCTAATCTTTTAATATTTTCTTCTACTGGCTTTACGTTTGATTTGTGGTTCCTTTGTTTTTTGTGATTGTCTTTTGAGACTGTGTTGACTGTAGCTCCTCAGTGTGTGCCTAAACTTGCATCTTTCTTCTCAATTCCAGAACAAAACAATGAGAAATTTTCTCTCCAAGCAAAGGAGAAAGACATGAATTATTTCCAAGAAGGTTCTGGAAACGAGAACCTTTATGATGAATTTCATCATGGACAGTGTTTTAGCTCCACTACTCCAGGACAATGATGGAAACATGCAAATAATGGATGCCTACGGGGACCCTCAAATACTATGGTAAGTAAGAGCAAGCTGGCTAGCATGTAATATCCCTTGGGATTGTACAACTTTCTCACTCTGCAATTTTTCTCTTATTTCAATAAAAAGTGAGCAGCAATTGAAGTCCTACTTAGAGAGCCTAGAAAGATGATTATCAGTAAATTACGACTAGTCTTTTTGAATCAGACTGTGTGGCAATTCCAAATATTTATAAATAAACTCTTTCTATTAAGTTCTCCACAGCAACTCTTATACCTTCGAGTCAAAGAAGATTATGACACAACTTACTCAGCATGCCAAAAGACAATTCTTTCTGGATGAAGAAATGAACAGAACATACTTGGTGAAGCCTTTGAGAGCTGGTTCAAGATCACGGTGAGTGTATCATCAGTGTACAGGAGGCAGGTCAGGTGCTATTACTTTGATCACATCTAAGACTATATTTTAAAAAGGAATAAAAAGACAACAGACTGGATATAAGAAGGCAAGGCCACAGGAGGAGGGCAAAGGTGGAAACAGAGAGAAGCTCCCCAGCAGTTATCTCATAGTGATTAAAACTTAAGAGTTTTTGACAGCTCTGAAATCTTGCCAGACATCCAGGTAAGAAATAGTCTAGAATCATCTGGAAGCTTATAAAAGTGACATAAGTTTTGAAGAACTGGGTTTTATTATTTAAAATATAAACATTAAAATACAGAGAAAGGATAATTAGGAAATCCACTCCCCCCGCCAGAGGAAAAAAAAAAAGATACTTGGGAAGGAGGGAGAGAGAAGAGAAGGAAGGAAAGAAGAAAATATGCCAATTGTCTCCACAATAACATGTATTTTCAAAGAGGAGGTCAGGATAAAATAGTATATTTGATTTATTGTCTTAATGTCATATTTGTGTTCTCTCTTATTCCTTGTTTTTTCCCCCCAGATTCTAAATGGAAGAAAGTACAACAAGATGTGGTTAATAAATTTACTCCAGAGTTATTGCAGTGTGGGCTTCACACCAGTTGATGTAAGAGATAAACACTGAACCCCAGTGTGTCCACGCAGGGGATAGGGAGAGCCAGGGTCCCTGCAGGATTGTTGGCCTCCAGCATCATCTCTGTTGTCTTTATTCTTTATAGTTCCAGTACAACAGAAACAGTATACAATTCTTTGTTCAAAGTACCAAAACTGCTGTTGAATTGATGAATATAAACTACCAGATAAGTGACGAGGAGAATGAAAAGGTTGGTGTTTATTGGAATTTTTTACTACTTTTTGCATACATGGAACCTGGCCAGAGATAAGTCTGTCTCTGAGACAGGAAGTTCTGATGGTTATTCTACCCTCCCTTCACACAGATTTCTATCTTTGTGAATACATCTAGTGAACCTCCATCTGTATATTATAAGTTAACATCAGAACAAATGCACAGCCTAAAAGGTAAGGCAGACTCAGGACACATTGTTTCTGCTTCCCCACATCTCTCCCTTTCCCCCAACTTAATGAAGTCCCTGTCACTAACACCCTCAGAGCCTCAGAGCTATTCTCTCCATATCTATTACTGCAGCTGAGCATAGAAGAAACGATATGATGTCTCCAGGAAAGCTCTGTACCTCGGAAAGCTTCGCTTTGACCAAGGTATGACTGATAGCAACAATTGAAGGTCACAAATCTTCCTGGGAGGAAGACAATGGTAACCTTCAAAGAATCTGCACTGGTACTGGTCTAGATGGACTTCTCTTTGCTGCTAATTGCTTTCTGTCCACTTCCTGAAGACTTGATAGATCATGGAATGGACATATTTTTGAACAGAAAAAGCTGTATGACTGCCACCCTTCAAATCATCCAAGAGGATTTCCCGGGGTTCAGGCCATAGATCCAGTGATGATATTTGGGTGGAGGTCCAGAAGGGACAGAGTGCAGGGAGGTTTGTCTTTTAGAAAGTACATAATAATGATCATGCTAAATCTTATCCCCATAAGCTGTTGTTCTTGAACATGAGCAACAACAAAATATACTGGCTAGATGGCCTGTCGGAATTAATAGAGAAGGCCCCTCACATCAAGACTCTCAACCTTTCAAGAAATTTGGTAAGCTGAGATTTGAGTTGCAGGCAGAAGGCAGTGTACACTGTGATGTGTAAGTGCAAGAGGAAAGTTGTCTGTGTGAGGATGGGAAGTAGAGGTTCTAGATCTATATGTCTTTGCCCGAAACACCTTTACCATTTCTCTCCCATTTTTCTCAGCTAAGAACAGCATGGGAGTTGGAGAAGATGAAAGGGCTGAAGCTAGAACAGCTGTGGCTAGAAGGGAACCCCTTGTGCAGCACTTTCCGAGACTATTCTTCCTATGTAAGGTACACACCTGCTAACACCTCTTTCCCCTCATGGATACCATAGCCCCTGGTGGCCTGAGAGACTCTCTGGGGAGGAGGCAGCCCTGGACTTCTGGGAGGACCACAGGGCTGCTCTCTCCCCTGTCTCTGTACTCTGGGCTTTGGTCAGGGGCTTCTTTGCGACTATCCTGCCTGCCTCACCTCACCTAGCATGGGTTGTTTCACTTGTGTGAGTTTTCAGCCTCCTCCAGAAGGCCCTCCTGAGCATCTCAACAGCACCGGGCCTCCTTCCCAGTCCTGCAAGGAGTCTTCCTTCTGATCTTGTTCCTGAATGGTCCCCTCATTCATCCCAGGATGCTCTAGAGATTGTCCTGCCACAGCAGAGGGCTGAGGTCCTGGGTGATGCTGACGTGTGGACATCACTTCCCCTAGACTACTGCTGGGATCTCTGTCTTCCTTTGGATGGGGGAACCTCTGCTCTCTAGATAGGGATCCAGGAGTGGGCCATGTCTGAGGAGCTGAAGGCTTCCTGGAGCAGGAGGGGAAGGGAGAAGGCAGAAGAGGTTGAAGAGAAAGAAGCCCCTGGCTTTCTAGAAGCCTCCATCCCTCCTTCCTTCTCTATCTACCTATGGACCAACCTTCCTTGCTCATCATCTTACCTAGCATATCAGAGGAGCCTTGGGTAGCCTGAAACAAACAACTTGATTCTTTGGAGAAGACCCACACCCATACAGGCACAGGCCCACAGAGTCTTCAAGGGAGAACAAAGTGATCATAATAGAAGTTGTAGGCCTCCATCCATGCTGAACTGGGGACTCACTCGTCACTTCTGCTTCTAGACAATGGCTTTTCCCTCCAGGGATGCTCTTTATCCCCAGATCACTCAGGAAAAGTGTAGGCCCGCATGTTCTGTTATCCTTAGTATGGTGCATGCTTTCATTCCTACTTTGGGTCTCTGGACTAACCAGGCAGGAATGAAGGAAAAAGCAGCAGTGGAGCAGCCTTTTTCCTCTGTGTTACACCATCCCGCTGTCCCAGGCTAGACAGACTATCTCCTATTCCCTTTGCTTTGTTTCTTCTGTTTCCTTTGTCTTTACTCTCCTATGTCTCTCTCATATTTCCTTCACCATCCCTCCCTTACCATCCATTTCTGTCACATCTACCATTCCCTGTCATCTCCTTCTTGCTTCCTGAGCCGTGCCTCCCTCAACTCCATTTCTCTTCATTCCAAAGAATACTGAACACCTGGCAAAATGACAGAGCCCTGAGGTCCTGTCTTGTGCCCTGCTCCTCTAAAGACCTTCTCTGGAGACTCTGAGGAAGAGAGGGAGTCAGGGAAAGGAGGAAGCCCTGGACCCAGGCTCCCAGTATGGCTTCATGGGGCCAGTGCAGTGTGGGTGGGAGCTAGCTACCCAGGCATGGGAAGTAGGTGAGGAGAGGGAGGAGAACAAGAGAGAAAACCACAGGCAGGCAGGCGCAGGGAGAACTACTACTAGGACTTGAACTGTCAGTCACTTCTTGTGGCTTTTGTTTTTTTCCACAGTGCGATTCTGAACTATTTTCCAGAGTTGTCACACTTAGTAAATTCCTGCCTTCATCGTTTCTCTTCTCTTTCAAATACAAGACCTCTATCCCTGCTCCCAAGCCCTTTGTGTCTTGCTAGAAAACATGTGCGCCCCAGACTATTATCCATTTAAAATGTCATGGATTCTTGAATGAAAAAACAAACAAACCATGAATCTTCTCCTTGGGGAAAAATATTTCATAAGCACAGAAAGAAGGAAGGAGGAGAAAGAGGGGAGATATCTAGCAGACATCCACTGTAATCTCACAGCCAATGGAATTTCCTGGGCCATTTAACACCTGGCTCTTACTCTTATTCCAAAGCCTTCTTTAGCTCCTTGGCCATCATATTCCATGTCCATCATCTGTGCTCCTAACATCTTCCTTCCCACAGGATGGCATGAAATTATTCCCAACAATTGACATTAGCACCTTGAAAGTAATAAAACCACAAAAGGTGAGGAGTGACCTTCAAGATTCAAGAAGTTGCAAGGGAAGATTTTGTCAACAACTCATTTAAAAGTGTCTTCCATTTCAAGAAATCTATAAAGAATCTTACAGTCTGAAGAATCTGCTCGTGCAATTTATGCTTCAGTAAGTACATTGATAGCATGAGAAAATAGAAGGCTGGGCTGGGCTGGGCTGGGCTATCACTGCATAAGTTTGCATGTAGCAATTTTCTGGTATCATTTGGAACTTGTGCCAGACGTAGCCCTTTGGTTCATTTCCCACAGGTCTACTTGATCTATGACTATAGGGATCATCACAGTCTACTTAGTGCTTACCATGCAGGTGCCTACTTCTCCCTGACCATCACTTTTGACTCCGAAAAGGAAGACTTGTAAGTATCCCAGCTGAAGCTTTATTCTGGAACAGCAAGTTCCACCTCTAGTATGCACAGGGGTGAAATCACCCAGAACGACACAAATACCGTCTTTTATTATCCTAGGAGGCAACTTAGAAGACTACTTCAAAGATAACAGGAATATGATGAGGCTGAGGAACTCCTGTAAGGATGTAATGAAGTGATAAAGGAGGCAATAAAATAGTATAAGGCCCAAGGGTGTATAAAACCATATGTTTGCTTCTCTACCTTATATAGTTTTGCGGCTGCAGCTCCTGAAGCACAAAAAATATAACATCGTGACTTGCCTCCATGAACTGCCAAAAACACAACATGATTTAAATTCCTATGTAATAGACCTTTGTGTCCAGACAGTGAGTACCTGCTTCTTCCTGTAGGTGTGACTAGAAAGGTACAAGTAAGAACTGTTAGAAGAATAATCAAAACCTTACTTAGTTTACCATTTTCTTTCTTTTTAGGAAAAAATGATCTGCTTCTCTGTCAATGGAGTATTCAAGGAAGGTAAGTGTAGAATCTCTATCAGAGAGCTTTTGGGGTTCTTTTCTCATGGAAGAAGTCCCTACCAGAGCATTCCCAGCCCCATTCTCATATTCTTGGTTTCCCTCTGTCCCCCTCTCCCTTTGTCTCCCTCCCCTTCTTCCCCTTCTCCTTTCACCCCTTCTCCTACTCCCCCTCTCTCCCCCTGTTCCCTCTTCATTCTCTTCTCTTTCCTCCTGATTCATTGTTTCCCACATGTTGTTTGACACCCTGCACAGTTCAGGCATCAGGGTTATAAAGTTTGGTTTCTCTCCTTCGTCTCAGTGTAAATTGTCCCATTCTGGCTCCCTTCTGGGTGACCCAGTGTCTGGTCTGACTCTCACTGTGGAGTGCTGTGTGCGTTTGAAAATCATGTGCAACTTCAATAGTTTGTTTTGTTTTGTTTCCTCTCATTTCATTTTGTTTGCTTGTTGCCATTGAAGTGGAAGGAAAGTCTTGGTGCCTTCACCCGGACATTCATCTTAACTGCTGACAGGCATTTCAGGTGAGGATGATGTTGTGAATGGATAGAGAAACACCCACTCAGCCTGGGGCCAGGGTTGCATTCATATACTCTAGAGATTCTCAATACTATAAAGTGCAAACAGGTAGCCCTAAGAACTTCTTGGTAAGTGATTATGAGCATGGCCTGATTGTTTCTCTTGACAGTAATCAGCTGTGTGACGTTGGCCAAGTTATAAGTCTCCTCTGTGAGTCAGTGGTCTCTAAAATTGTGCAAGTAGCCACTTCTTTTGTAAAAGGTAAGCAAGGTAGAGTTAAATTTATACTCTAATGAAGCTGGTAGGAGATCTCTCCAAAGGTAATCCCCTGGCAAGGGAAATACATATGAATCAGCTAATGAGACATGAAAATAAAGTAGGGGTTTACTTTAAAAAGCCACCTTTCTTCCAGGTTGTGCATTGTGAACGATGGGATGATTTTGAGAAATGCCAGCCCTTCAGAGACCAGGAAGGCCTTCTCTACTGCTAGGCCCACAACGTCCTACACACAGAGTTGCTGGAACACCCACACTGATCTGAAGTGAGTTCTGGGAATTGCTGGCAATAATCTTGATTTGAAGGAAGTAGAGCTTTAATAGAAATTTACAACTATTCAGATGTCGTGAAGCCAAATTTTGGACCAAATTTTTAAAAATATGCATTAATTTTATAGTGACATTATAAGCAGTTTTTAAACAAATTCCATTTGCAGTATCAGGAATAAGAAATATACCCAGGGACATACTTAGCAAAGATGTGAGAAAGTATTGCAGAAATAAATAAAACTTAAACAATTTTAAAAATGGATCTTTTGTTCCTGACTATAACACTTAACAGTATTATGAGAGCAACAGTCCCCAATTTCTTGTTCATATTATATGACCATATAAACCATATCATAATCTTAACCACTGGCTTTTAAAATTCAAATGAAAGTGAAGTGAACCCATAATAAAAAAATAATCTTGAAAATGAAGAAGATACTTGGAAAACTAACTGCAATATTACTATAAACTTACATTAAAGTATAAGAAAAAAATAACCCTAGGTGCTACAGATACATAGAACAATTGACAAAGTACAAGTCCAAAAATATAAAAATATATAACATTGATAAATAATCAGTTTTTAAGCAGAGTACCAAAGATACAAAGAGGGAAATGAAAAGTAAATCCACTGAATCAGAAATATTTTCATATGTTTGATAAAAACTTTTATCTAAAAAACTGAACTGGGTATATTTCTTATTCATGATACTGCAAATGGAATTTGTTTAAAAACTGCTTATAATGTCACTATAAAATTAATGCATATTTTTAAAAATTTGGTCCAAAACTTGGCTTCACGACATCTGAATAGTTGTAAGATACAACTATTTAGTTACAGATAACTGAAGGACCTGTTCCATTTAAAATAATTAACTACATTTATTTATATTTTGTATATGCATGCTATGGGGATTGTGTAGATGTTGTAGGACAACTTGCCAAACTCAGTTCTGTCTTTCCACTAGGATCCAGGGGAAGGAATTCTGGTTGTCAGATTTGGTGGCAGCACCTTTTACCTGCTATCTTTGTTAAATTTTCCATTGCTGTGATAAGACATCATAAACAAAAGCAACTTGAAGAAGGAAAGGTTTATTTCAGCTTGCAATTCTCTTGTCACACTCCAACAGTTCGAGAACTCAGGGTTGTTTGTAACTCAAGGCAGGAACCTGGAGGCGGGATCTGAAGCAGGGGCCATCATGAAGCAGAGACATGCTGCCATCTGACTTACACCTCATGGTTTGTTTAACCAGCTTTCTCAGAGCACTCAGGACCACCAGCCCAGAGGTCACACCAACCACATTGAGCTGGGCAGTACACATCAATCATCAAATCAAGAAAATGCAGGCTTGATGTAGTGTTGCATGCTTTTAATTCTAGCACTTGGGTGGCAGAGACAGGTGGATCTGAGTTCAAGGCTGCCTGGTCTACATAGGGAATGCCAGGCTAGCCTGAACTACAAAGTGAGACCTTGTCTGAAGAAACAAAACAAAATGAATAGATAGATCAGATAAATCTGAGCTTTGTAATGCATGTATATAGTTGCATAACTTGGTAAGTAGAGATAGGACCAACAGGAGCAGGAGGAAAGAAATTTAATTACTTTGTTTTTTTTTTCTCTTTGACTCAGGCCTCTCACTGGGCACAAGAGAGGCTTGGAGTTCCTTGCCTCTTCCTGAGTCAGAGAGGAGAGGGAAGAGGAAAAAAGAAAGACAGGAAGGAAGGAAGGAAGGAAGGAAGGAAGGAAGGAAGGAAGGAAGGAAGGAAGGAAGGAGAAAAGAAAGGCACTCATACAGAGACACACATACTGGATGAAGCTGAAGAAGGCTGCACCACCACTTTACTGTTATTCTTAGTTTTTATACTTTCTCAGGATAATTGATCACATGGATTTCTTAGCACTTTTACATTCCATAAGTTCATAGTAATTTTAAGGCAATAGTTCTTGTCATAGATAAAGTTTAAGGAATTACAGCAGATTTGTTTACATGTCTTTCCATTAAGACTAGTACCTGACTAAACATTCATTATCTTTTTTTAGCTCCATAAGTTTATTATAAGTTTAAAGCAATTATTTTTATGTCATAGGTTAGCATGGTCAAGAGACAAATCATCTGCCTTGTGTCTTATTATTTCGAAGTCTTATATAAATAAAACTAGTCCATCATTTATTTTCTGTCCTTGCACCTACAATAAATGGCCCATTCCCAGTTTATGACCTTTAGTTACCAGACAGTGGCTTCATTCCTAACCAAGAAGGAATGTTTTCCCTGATCGTAAATTTGTTCCAAGCCTGCTTTCCTTTCCTCGTGGAATTAGCCCTTGACACCTGAAAGTTTACAGAGCTCTTTTTAGAGCTTTCATTCTATAGAGAGCTTGAGATTACTTGTATTAATTTAGGAATTCTATAAAATCACTATCAGGAATTATGAAATCATCAATTCATCTTTACAGCATCACTACATGAGAGTTCATCTTCATGTTGATCTGCAGGAAATTTGCCCAATGGGGTGAGCTGATGCCCAGGAACCATTAGGCTATGTCATAGTGGCAGGAAACGCATATCAGCACCGAGAAGCAATCCTGGGACAAAGTCTCTGAGGACCCTGTAGCTCAGAGTGCACCCATCACAGCCATGCAAAATGGTGGGCCATCTCCAAAAAACTCGCTTGCAATAGTCTTTCCTAGATGGCTTCTGACAGCAAGGATTTACATTTATTCTATTTAAGAACATATCCCAGCAAATGAGTAGCATAGGTTAAAACAACATAGCATGCTGCTCTATTTAAGATGAGGAAAATGTTTTGAAATTAGATAAATGTGACAGTTGTATAACATTTTCAGTATGTAGAAAATCACTGAATTATACACGTTAAAGTAATATATTATAGGAAATGTCTAATATCTTAATTTAAAAGCAATGGGAATTTTTTTTTTTTTAATTTTCATTTGTTATTTTCTTGATCTTATCTTTTAATGGCTAAGGATTAAGGTCCATTATTCTTAGGCATGACCCTGTGTTTTTTGCTTTGAATCCTGGGCATAAGTGGTGGCCAACATTGTGAGTTCTTCCAGGTCTTTCGTCACCATTACAATAGTGCTGAGTCTGGCACACATGTTCCAGCAAATGAGTAGCATAGGTTAAGTGGTGGCGCTTTGTGGTCCAGTGTATCTTTCTTGTTGTAGTAACTGAGGTTACCTGTCCTTCTCTCATCCCAGGCATTTTGAAGACAAGTGGAAATGCAACAGAGATGATGAAGCCCTCTTTACATTCCAGGTGGGGCCTGGGAATCAAAGGAATGAAAGATAAGTGTTCCTAGGCCTTCAGCAAGATGGGACCCCAGTGCCTGGGATGCAACTCAGGGTATGAGGCTCTTCTAATATCCTAACTTTTTTCCTTCAGACCAAGGAAAGATTCTTAAGTGAATTCTTCAAGTTCTAAAGGGAGCCCTTGGAAGTCACCTTCCTCTTCATCCACATTAATATTTGTTTCTTTCTAAGCCATTGACCTGGCTATAATTTGAGGCGCTAACTAAGAAATCAAATATATATTGGCCATGCATGTAATAGCCACTCACAGGACCAATTGCTTTGTATATAACCCCCATGAAGAGAACTTGGTGTTCCCATAATAAAAAGCATGCTAAATCTTATGTCCTGAATTGCACTTTTCCTGCTATAAAGGAACCAGGACCTAATGGCCCTGTGTACCCTGACTTTCATCACATTCAACTCTCAGGCTTGCTTCCATAGTAACTTGTAAAGGACACATGATACTTACCAGTAATTAGCATTTGGAGACTAGGACATCTGTGAAGTTGCTCTATCTGGAGGCTTGCAAGAAACATGCATGTGACCTGGTACAATCAGGGCCTCGAAGGAAACTGCAACCAGATTAGTAAGTCTCTGAAGAAGGGAAAGGTTGTAAGAGGGCATACATTTTACTTTCCCTCTGATCATTTAAACGTATGCCTTGATGTGTTTTGTGACTTTCACATAAGTGGCTGGCAAGGACTTTTCATAGTTCCCTGTGCTTCCATTTCTCTTCCTGCCTCCCCCCCCTTTCTGGAAGTTGCTGTGCAGAAAGTGGAGAGCAGGAAAGTCAAGCCTGTCTGTGGAAGCGTTGCTCACAGAGCATACATGCACACACTCTTGCTTTGGGGCCAGGTCTGTGAACCTTTCACAAAGAGCAGCAATTAGTAGTTCTGAATTCCAGGCAGTGTTAAATGGGAACTCTGCAAAATCTGTTTCCCAAAACATGGATTTCCTCTATTTCTGTAATGCATGAACTTTAGACAAAAACCAAAAACCAAAAAAAAACCCAGTTTGTTTGTTTGTTTTGAAATTCAACTAATAGTAGCACAGAGTTTTTCAAATTATAGAAAAATGTGTGGAAATGACGAGACAGGTGTTGTACCATTAGTTGGCAAGTTACTTCAATTGGTTGTGCTTAACGTGATTTTCTATCAATTGCCACTTGAAGTTCTGTTTTCACTTTTAAGAGTTTAAAAATATGTGATTTATTTAAAATGAAGAAATGGGCTCAGTATGGAATTTACACAAACACTTTGTTGTTCCTTTCCCCTGAACCCCTTTTGTTGGCCTGCTCTTCTCCAAAATAGCCCCCTTCTGTTTTTCATGCCACATGTATTCTATTACTTTTACTGCCCCCTTTTCTTCCCTCCTCTACTAAGACCTGTTTTTACCATCCCTTTGTCTCCAGTTTGCAGGCATATGCTCATACTTGTACATGCATATATACACTCACGTAAAAATTAAGAACTCAGGTCCACCTATAAGAGAAAATTCTGTATTTGACTCTCTGAATCTAAATTACTTTGCTTAGTATAGTAATTTTAAATTCCCTACTACTATGGTTTAAGCTCAGTGGTCATATTATTAAACCTAAGTACTCGTATTTATTTCTATGCCCACCCCTTCATCAGAGAAACTTCTTATGGTGTGGCAGAAGATAATACAGAAACCCATAACTAGTCAGAGGGCTAAGAAAAAGTGAGGCCAGGAGAGTCAGATGATGGGAAGATGTGCAACAGAAAGACATCTTCTTGACATAACACAGTCATTACAGTAATGAACTTATTGCAGCTGTGGTTATGGGCATAAGAACCAATCAAAGTTAGCCCCCATGGACATATATCATTATGGATGGAGGGATTCCATAAAGCACGATCCCTCTCTGAGAGACCATTGGCAGTTCATGGTTGTTGAAAGATTTTTTTTTTTTTAATTCTGAAAGTTGTCTCCTCACTCTGCTGATGCTTTATTCTGCTTCAAAATATATGCTTAATTTCACAGAAACCTATTTGTTACTTTCTGTATTTTCTGTGATAATAAAATCTGTTTCAGGAAACCCTTTGCCTATGCTTCCCTTTACGTATACATTAAGGACTTCCCTTATGTATGCCTCTAGCAGTGTCAAAGTTCCATTCATTTGTTTTTTGTGCGTGCAGGGTGCTATGATCTAGTTTTGTTCTTACACATATGGAAATGCAGTTTTCCCTCCATTATTTGGTAAAGAGGCTGTTTGTTTTTTTGGTCAAAAATTAGGTGTTTCTGTCTGTGATGGTTTATGCCTGTATTCTCTAGTCTATTTCAATGGTCTAAATGTCTGCTTTTGTGTAAGTTCCATGAAGTTTATTTTTTTATTCGTTGACAAATCCATACCTATGGATTTTTACCCTCTATTGCTCTCTCTCATCCCCTTCTCACTTTTGTGCTAAACCTGTTCTTTCCAACAAGTTCTCAATCCTACTTTCAAGAATTTTGCTATTGCTATTTGGGAGTCTGTTTTTTTGTGACCCACTAAATATAATTAGTGTTGCTTGCATGGGTTTAGTTGGAAGGATATTAACCATACTGTGAGCATGTTAGTAATGGCTACAATACCAAATGTAGTGACTTCTCCTACAGCATCTAATTACCACTGTTAGTTCCTCAGAGAGCTCTGATAGTCCAAACGCCTCTGCCTATTTATAATGGAATGCTTATTGATCTCATTTTGTGCCATTCTTCAGTCTGAAACCACAGTTGCTGTGACTTCATAGGTGAAATAGCCATACCACATTTGGAAGACAGAGTGTTTCACAGAGTTTACCCCACAAACCAGCATTTATTTTCTTTCTGCTAGCATTTTTTGCAGCGTTCCTTTGGAACCTTGGAGGGGAAATACAGATGTTCCATTTAGAGATGAGTGGTCAGCAGTCAGTTATTTTCAGCTCTTTGACCAGTTACAAGTCTCCATGTTGTCACCCACTGCAAACAAAGATGCCTCTTCGTTTTTTTCCTTTCCCTTTCCCTTTCCCCTTCCTTCCTTCCTTCCTTCCTTCCTTCCTTCTTTCTTTCATTGTTGTTTGTTTGTTTTTCAAAACAGGGTTTCTTTGTGTAACAGCCCTGACTGTCCTGGACTTCCTTTGTACACCAGCCTGGCCTCAAACTCAGAGATCTGCCTGCCCCTGCCTCCCAAGATGCTGGGATTAAAGATGTTTGCTACCATTGCAGCTAAACAAGGAAGACAGACACACTAACATATGGGTATAAATGTAAATGTTTAGGGAAGATATGGTAGCTTATTTCTTTAATCCAAGCACTATGGAGGCAGGCACAGCTCTGAGTTTGTGGCCAGGTCTGGTCTACATATCTAGTTCCAGACCAGTCAGATATACACAGTGAGACGCTTATCTAAAAACAAAAACAAAACGAAATCCACATATATCCATAAATCAGCATAATAATGTTTATTTAGTAAGACAGCTTCCTCAGTAGAAGTAGAAGCTTCTTCCCTTGCACTCATGACTTTGTTAACTACGGAGTATTGACCAGTATTACAGTACCAGGCATGGATTCCCACCTGTGAAATGGGCTTCAAATACAATTAAAGCAGTTCATTCCCCAAGTAGCTGTCATTCTGCTATTGCAACATTAGGTAGATATTTTCTGATGTGCCAATAATGTAGTTCACAGAGTTCACAACTTCCTAAAACCATTCATAGCTTTTCTTTCCCAGTAGCCTAAATAGCACCCCTTTTGCACTATGAGAAGTAGCAAGGCAGAAGGGAGCTTTCAGCTAGCTGTCAGCTTGATTGCTTTGGGTTCTGTGACCAAATATCAAAGTTCAGAACATGTTTAGCCATAGGGACCTATTTTTTTTTTTTTTTTTTGTTTTGGCAAATGACCAAGAGCAATAGAAATTAGATGTATTACTTGGGAAACCACTGTAAGGCACCTGATGTCTGGCACAAGAGGTGTGTGTGTGTGTGTTACTTGTTATTAATTTTTAAAACTTATATTTTTAATTTTGTGTGTGTGTGTTCATTATCCATTTATATACTCATGGACATATAATCCGGTCTGATTTCATTTCTTAGCTATTCTGAATACAACCGCAATGAACATGAATGTGCAAATATCTATGTGGTGGAATATGGATCTCTTTTGGTATGTTCCCAGGAATGGTATAAGTCACACAGTACTTCTAGTTTTCAGGTTTTAAGAAACCTCCATGCTGATTTCCATAGTAGCTTCACCAGTTCCACCAGTTCACACTTCCACCAACAGTGGATAAGGTTTCTTTCCCATATCCCCACCTGGATTTGTCAAGAAAACAACTGCACTAAAAGCTATTGAAGATGCACCATATGTTTAAGGGTTTAAGGATTCGTTAAAGGTAAAAGGCCTACTAGGGGAAAGGATAATGGTATTCTGTTATGCTCCAGTAGCCAAGAAGTCCCTGAAACTGGAAACTGGTTTGAGTGGATTCATTCAGAGTTACCACTACTTCCTGTTTTCTCTCTCTTTTCTTTCTTTTCTTTTCTTTCTTTCTTTCTTTCTTTTTTCTTTCTTTCTTTCTTTCTTTCTTTCTTTCTTTCTTTTGACTGCTTTTTTAGAGCCCTGGCTGCCAGTCCATCTGGAAGGACCATTATCACCTATTTTTACAATTATGTTTCTTGAACCTGCCACCAAAACTATTTTCATCTTGTTTCCCAGATCATGAAGATGATCTGTCTGGACTAACCATTGCCACCTAGTATTGTTCCTTATAGGCTGGTTATTCCTCCAAAAGTTAACCTCCTGCCTCATAACATTATCAGGTTTTCTGGTAATGTAGACTGTGGACTGAGGGGAAAACCATGTACTTTTATTAATGCAATTTCAAAATTCCAAACATCCTTAAAACAGGAAAAATGCCTCTCAACCGTAGTCTATTAACGTGGTAGCTCAGCTTAGATTGAGGTGTATAGGACTGATGGGCTGGGACATTTCTAAGTGGTATACATTTTAGATACACTTTCTGATTCCAAGGCTTATTTTGCTAAATTTATGTTCAAATAGATAATACAAACATGAGGCCCAATATTCAAAATGCAAGGGTTTATATATTCAGAGATTTAGGGGTCAAGAAACATGACAGAACGAGCCTGAAGAAATCCACAGAGCAGGGACTGGTGTTGGTTCATGGATACAAAGATATTTTGGTATTATGTCTTGTCAATAAGAAGGTTCTTGTTTTCCAGTACCTAGATTAAATCCAAGCCACTGCACCTTTTGGTAGTGAGGTCATCCTGGGAATGGAACTCATCTGCAGTATTATTCTCCACCACTGTTTTTCCTGTATTCTTACTTCATGTTATCATGTTATCAAAACAGGAAACATGCCGAACAATACGAGCATAAGATTTCAAGGGATGGCAACAGGAAAAAATACAAAGGGAGATTGAAAACCATCTGGCAGCAGAGCACTTTCCCATAGACTCTGCCGCCTGCAATCATACATTTTATGCAAACAAGCCCTTACAAGTGCGTCACCAGAGGATTTTTCTTGTAGAAGGAACAGTTTAGAATTTGTTGGAATAAATGAGAATTTTTATTCGTAATTCAGCTTTGAGACCCGTTCCCCCAACAGCTTTTCTACCTGAGTCCGTTCCCTACCTAACCAGCCCACTTCAGTGGGCGGGAAGTTTAGTGACGAACGTGTAAATAATACGTGTTTTGCTACCCTCCGCCCAGCAAGGCGACAGCTTTTCTCCTGACGCCACAGCGTGAAAACCCCGTATGTATTTCGAACTGGAAAGACATGCCTAAGAAGGAAGCTGAAACCGACATTTGGTAATCGTCTGCTTCCTGTTGTTTGACGCTTTTTCCTAGTTCGGCACCAGAACCTAAGTGCCCGCAGTGTGCGCCATGCGCAGCACTCTCGAGTGACAGTAGTATCACTCCACTTCTCTAAGCCGGAACTCCTTCGATAAGTCTATATCTCCTCCTGCGGGCCTCCGTAATGACGTAGCCACGCCTAGTGCGTCCCGGCGGATGTAGGGACGTTTAGTCACTTCGTGAGAGACCAGAGAGAGGAGTGGGTACCGAAAGGTGATAGAATTTGCTTATCATGGCCCTTCATCTTGTCCTGCGTCCCAAGCTCCCGTCAAGCCCCTAAGTACAGCCGCCGCCCTTGTCTCTGCTCCTGCGCCCAATTGCTGATTGCGTTTGCCTGCCTCCTTTCTGTATGGCAAGACACCACCGGAGATAACGCAAATAAGAAAAACAGCCTTGGACTCAAACCGAACAGGTTAGTAAGAAGGAGGGCATTGCTTGGGGTTGTGGATGCGGGTTGCATGATTGGTGCGGGATTCGTGACCTGATTTTAGGAGGCGAGTGTTGAGAAAACTAGGAGGATGATAAAAAGCTATCTACGTTTCTATAAACTCGCATCATCATGGTCGGGAAGGGAGATGGATGCAATGGCAAACATCTACTGGGGAGATGGTTTACTTGTCAGAGAAGCGGAAGACTACCACCGCTGATGAAGGCAATTATCTGAGGAGCCAAGGAGCCTTGAGAATCAGGAGGAGATATACAAAGGGGTTGTAAGTGTGGGAACATTAAATCTTGTATTGGGTGTATTTGAAGATCGTCGTCACATTCTGGTTGCTTATCTGACCATTAATTAACCACATCTTACTGTGATTTCATTTGATTTGGGACTAACGCGCACATGTATTTGTGTTGATAAATTTTCTGCCTGGTTTGCATTTCTCCACGTTTCAGGCCGTCAGATCACGTCAGATCAAAAGGGGAGGTAGAAGATAAACAAAACTGACCTGATTTCTGTACAGTGGGAAAAAGCTGCAAGAATAGTAGGGTTCTAGAATAATTTCTACATCTCCTCTTTCCAGCCTTCCAGAAATAACCTTCATTACCCCAACTATGTTGCAGAATGTGATAGATTTGTGTGGGTGGTGGTGGGGGATGATCATAAGAATGTGTAAGAAAAATTGAAAATGATACTTTTCGTTATTTCCCCAGCTTCCTGTTATTGTCAGGCGTTCATCCCTACTGCCACCACTACGACCGACTGTGCAGAGATGATTTAGTTGTCTCTTCATGGAAATTATCAGGCTTTAAGAATATAGCAGAGGAACATGGAGATTTCAGGGTGTCACGTGGGGTGGCAAAAGAAAGGGAATCAGAGAATTCTTTACCAAACAAGTATCTGTATCCAGCAAGCATTTATTCCTTAAGTACTGTTTCCTAAATTATACTCAGTAGTGAGGTTCTCCTGTTTGTGGATTTCCATTGGTGGACACATCCGGAGGGTTGTATAACTGTTGACTATTGTGAACATTTGTAAAATAATTGACTGTGAAGTTAGGAGATAATGAGGAAGAAATTGCACAGTTTCTAGGGTTAGTGTGAAGACAGACAAGGGTCACTTCGACTAGAAAATCACACCCTTCTCTTTGTCAGTTTCTCAATGACGTCTAGCCGGTCTGTGGATTCGCTTAGGAGTCTTGGTCTACTTTAGAGATAGATACAGGATGGGAACAGCTTCCTTCGTGGCCTCTTTCTCATCCTGCTCTAACACTTCATTATTAATCTATTTTTCAACTCTGGGATTACTCAAACAGTCACTGAAGAGGATGATGGTGGGCCCTATGGGGAGGAGGAGGAGGAGGAGGGAGGAAGAGCTTTGAAGCTGGATAATGGGAGGAGAGGAAGACCAGGAAGGGAAATGCTAGACAAACTGTCTGAGAAGGCCAGGGACCAAGGTCTGTATCCAAAGAGCTTAGTTTCTCTATCTTCTGTATCTGTCTATAGGTCTGCCAGATCTGCTGCAGACTTGTCACCAGTGGAAGCAGAGAAAGGAGGAGAAAATTCCTTCAGACGAGCACAGGTTAGTATGAACGTGGGGACTCCCTTGAGTAAGACCTGTAGGATGGAATGGTAAAGATTTGGTTGGCTCCAGCCAGGTCAGCAGATAGCCTCGGATTCTGCAGCCTCATCGTGTCCGTCCAGCTTTCCTATTCTCTCTGCCCTTATTCTGTCTGCAAAGCACACGTTGGTGTAGACAGTGGGTAAACTGAAAGAAGGATTGGTTACTTGTCTAGTTCTTCCCCATAGAGCACTGAATTTCCATACTTAAGTATGTCTCTGTGCTAATCAGCATGAGAGAAAGACAATTGGAAGAGACTTAAAGCCCCATTTCCTTCCTCCACCCCTAGGTCCAACTTCAGTGACAGATCTGATGGCCTTGGAGTGGCTGAAAGGCACCACCCCCACAGGCCTGCGGCCAAGCACAGCTATCCTTTATCTTGAGTGAGCTTCCTCAGCGTGCTGTCTATATGCTTGGCAGAATCTGTAGTTGGAAAGGGGCCTGAATGACTCCTGGACTTTATATGAAAACACCTACTTGGGGCTGACTTTTGGGCAAAGCTGAGATAGGGGCATATTTAGCTTTGTCTTTCTCTTGAACCATGATTGGCTCTAAAACTAAAAGGAAAGGTAGAGAAGAGTCGGGGGCTTCCTCAAAACCTGGAACCCTAGCCCTGCCAATGCTAAAGGAAAAGCCAAGAGTCAGACCAATAAAGCCGTTTAAGGCAGAACCAAAAGAAGAACGGGGAAACCAGCCGAGGCTAGGGACAAGCAGTGCCAGGACACAGCCGAGCAATTTCCACTGAGCCTAAGACTGTGACATGGAAAGTCAAAAAAAAGAAAGAAAAGACTAATAGTAGAGTCACGGCTCAGACTAAGACGGAACTCCTGGCAGAGCCGGTTTTAGTACCTCACACCAAGTCAGATGCTTTGTCTACATCTGTGGTCATGCTGTAACCAAGTTGAAGTCAAGGTTGACACTGGGTTGAGGCATCGTCAAGGGCTCTGCCAAAGCTACTGATAAGCGTAGTATTAAGCACAAGTCTGAGACAAAGAAAGAGGTGTGCGTCAGATCCAGGTGGGGACAAGGCTATACTGTCATCAACACCACTGATGGGATGAAGATTATGTGTGCTCTGTTTTGGGACTGGAGAAGAGCCTAGTGTAGGGTCCTGGTTCTGGCCTAAAGAAGAAAATGCCCCTTCAAGTTTATCACCCCCACCAAAGGTTAGGAAGAACCTGAGCCCCCCGATACATTTGACTTTACTTTAAAAAAAAAAGCTGCAGCATGGTTAAGGGGCAGGTTTATTGTCCTAGTCCCAATTGAGGAACCCCAGCCGTCTTTACCTCCAGAAGGGAACTGGACTCTGGTTGCGACCTTAATTGAAACTCCTCTGGTATTCGACCTTTGACGAAGATTCCACCTTATGGTGACCTTACTTCCAGACTTTAGCTGATTTAAAAAACCAAAATCGGGAAAAAGAAAAGTATGGACCCAATCCAAAGACCTGCCCTGTAAATCACGTACCTTTAGTTTTAGAGCCTGTTGATTTGATAAACTTGTTGCCCTACTTAAGTTAACTAGGGATCCGTTTATTCATGAGATTGGCCACAATGATAATGGGCATCAGTCCTGCTTACCCATTTACTCAAGATATCGTTCATGATGTTGGTATTACTGTTATGATTGAACATTTGTCAATAATCCAAATGCTAAAAAATACCGTAGAAATTTAAATTTAAATGCCAACCCTGACGCCCTGAAGAGTGAAGGAGACTGAAGCACATGTCAATAAGTTTGTAGGGACATACTCTCTTGTCCTCTGAACTGCTCTGTACAAGTGGAGGAACTCAAGCTGTTAGTGAGCTTGAGTGTGAAATTTGATTATCACCACGTGGTTGTCTATTATGTTCGCTATTTCATCTCATTGTTAAACAAAGGAAGTGTCAAAATCAAGTTTCAGATTTTAAGAGTTATTCTGTGCTTGTCAAAAAATCAGACAATACAAGAGAACTGATCACTGCTGAGGTCCTGTCCTCACTGATTGCTCTCCTTCACAAGAATAGTCAAAGGCTAACATTCTTCATACATTGAAATATTTGAGAATATAAATTTCCAATTCAAAAAAAGGTCAAAGCTCTTTACTAAGGAAATGTTTCACTAAAAAATGAACTTCTTTCCATATTCCGGGAGGCTAAAGAGTTTGACCAGAAACTCCAGGACTTAACAGACCACGGTGACCCTGATGTCAGAGATAAAGTTATCCGATTAATACTCAAACTCTAAATAGCTGTATATTCTCACAGAGTCTTGAACATTTTTGTCTTTCCAGTATAAATTGAATGCTTATTATAATTATAAATTTGATACTTATGCTCTCTGTGTTGAGGGAGGCCATTTTATGGATGCTAGTCATCTTGAGAGATTGAATACTTGCTGTTTTTATTGTGCTATATAATATAAATTAAGGTATTTTTGGAATTTTCTGTAATGTAACCCAGTACTGAACCTATTCGTTCTAAACAAGCTATATTTCTGTGCATTCTATTGATATAAGTGTATTTTCATATTCCATTTACGTGTTTTTTAATAAAGTTGCATGCTAAACACAATGAAAACATTGTTTCCAGTTCTTTAGTTGAAATGTAGTCAGAGATGAACAGTGTAAAGATAGCCAAAATTATTGTCTGTCCATTTACTGATGGGGTGGTACAAACAAGCAGGTTCACAAATTGACAGATCTTTCAGTTTCAACATGCTCAGGGAATACAGTCAACCATTCCGTGACCAAAAAGACAGGCCTATGTTTCTGGGAGGCTGGAGGTTGTAGATGGCAGGGTTTCAGTGGAGGAATGATACTGAGTCCAGACACACTTAGGAGGAGAATACAGATGCCTTCCCGTCACTCTTGAGTCCTTGAACTTGTACTTGGCTTGCACATCGGGTTCAATTATGGACAATGGTGGGAAGTACAGTTCTAAAGAGACACAGCCACACTGTATCCTTATTAGCCCCTTCCCTATGCAGGAATGTCAGATTTACTACTTCCAATGAGGTTTTCTAACTCTGCAATTGTGGGCCTCAGAGAAGGGCTCCGGATCACCTACAGAAACATACAGATAACACCTCCTCTACTTTGGTGGTGGTTGGTTCTCATCCTGGCTTTTGTTTTCTGGCCAATACTTTTGACTTGGTGATTTGTATGTATTCTTGATCACAGCCTCTCCTTTGTTCTGATTCTTAAGTGTCAGAGCATGGCTATATGTGTGACACACCGACAGCATATCAGAGTCCTTTAGCACTGCTTAGTTAGAAAGACATTAATCTCCATACTACCACTGTCCAGCTTATCTTCACTTTACTGTTTGAAGCCATGTTTATTCTATCTCAGCCTTCTGTTTATAGAACAAGCTAGGTCCAGAGCAGAGGCTAATGATACAGAACAACAGATTGTGATCTCATACCACCTTTGTCTCCCCTACTCCCAGATCCTTTGCTGCTGTTATTCTCAATTTACTGCCCAGAATTGGGAATGACAGAGGTTATAATCTCTGGAAGAATTGTGTGTGTGTGTGTGTGTGTGTGTGTGTGTGTGTGTGTGTGTGTGTGTGTTAAGACAAATAGCTGCAATCGCAGTCTTTCTTTTGACCTTTTCGTGCACTGGGGAAGGTCTAAAAATTATCAGCAAGCTGGAATATATCTTAAGTTTTAACCACTAATCCTGGTTAATTTTTATGAAGGTCAGATGTGAACCTATTTCTCATATTTCTAGTAATAAAAATGAAGGATAATTGTCCATATTTGTAATTTAGGAGGGGGGAAAGCAGTGGGATTTTTTTTGTGTGCAATGTACCACTTTAATTTAGAAGATTTTTGAAGTTCTATATAACTGTTTTTAATTCACAGATCCCCCTAGCCTATAACACCATCTGTGAATACTTCTCTCAGTGGAGATCTTCCCAGTGCAGTTGGACCAAAATCCTTTGAAACAGTCTGTATCTCAAATGCCCTGTGAGTACACTCTTAATCAGTAATGGCTTGGAATTTTCCAATATCAGCTAAGGACAAGGATGAGTGTGGGATTTGTATATATTGGTGCCAAAGCAAGAAATCAGTCTTCCTGCCTGAATGGTAATTTTAAGAGTCAAACTCGTCTCCCACAGTTTTCTGACATGTCATTATTTGTACACTTAAATCGTTCCTACGTTGGGCTCTTATGACCAGTGCTTCAGTGAACACTAAGTAAGAGTACTGTTGGAGTCCCAGTTTCTTCCTAGTGAAACTTAGTAACCATTTATTAGCTTTCCCCCATAATCTCCTAGCCTTTTATAACAATAATTCTACTCTCAACTTCTTTGAGCACAACCTCTTCTGACTGTATGTATGTGGAGATGATAAGGCATTTGCCTTTCTAGAGCTGGTTTATTTCATGGAACAGTGATATCCAGTTCCAGTCCTGTTGTTAGGAATGGCAGAATGGTATGCTTTTGTGACTGAATAATTTTTTCTTCTGTATATGGGAACAACTTTATCCAATCATCAAATTTTGGATACGTAAGTTTTCCCCCTTAATTTTTAAATGTAGTTATTTGGAGAATTTTCTAATGAATTTTTACAATTCCTGATATAGTCTAGATATCAAACCCTGCCAGATGTATGAATTGCAAGTATTTCTTCCATTATTAGACTGCTTGCCTGTTTTCTGCACTCTGTCGTTTCCTTTACTGGCAGAAACTTTAGTTTGATGTAACCCCATTTTATTTTTTGCTTTTATTTCTTGTGCTTTTATGATTCTGTCCAAGATTTCCTGTCAGTTCCAATGCCCTAAAACATTTTTTTAAAGTTAACTTCTATAGTTCCATAGTTTTAGGTCTTACATTTAATTTTTAATACATTTTGAGTTGCTTTTTTATAACTGGTGGGAGATAATTGATTTTTGTAATTTTCAAGATATTCTTCTGCCTTTGCTATCAAAATTTCCCAGCATCGTTTATTACAAAAACTATCCTTTCCTCATTATGTCTTCTTAGCAACTTTGTTGGAAAACAGCTGATTGTAGATGCGTAGGCTTATTTCTAGTTATTACTTGTAGTTGGTCTGTGTGTACATTTTATGTCATACCATACTATTTTTTTAAAAATCACTTTAGCTTTGCAGTTTGTTTTGAAGTCAGGAAATATAGTGCCTGCCTCCTACTTGTTTCTTTTATTCAGCAATATTTGGTTTCTTGGTGACTTTCGTGGTTCCATGTGATTTTATTACTACAGTTTTCTAGGTCTGTATAGAATATCTTTATTGTTACAGGGATTGAATTAGATTTGTAAATCACTTTTGCTAGTACATTTTAATAGTGTTTATTCTTCCAGTCCATGAATACAGGTGTGTTCTCATATAGAGATCTTTCACATAATTTGATTCCATTTATTTATTTATTTATTTATTTATTTATTTATTTATTTATTTTTTTGGTTTTTTTCGAGACAGGTTTCTCTGTGTAGTCCGGGCTGTCCTGGAACTCGCTCGGTAGACCAGGCTGGCCTCGAACTCAGAAATCCGCCTGCCTCTGCCTCCCAAGTGCTGGGATTAAAGGCGTGCGCCACCACCGCCCGGCGATTCCATTTATTTTTAATAAATGAAAATAATAATAATATAATATATACTATAATATATAAATAATCCATTTATACTACTTTTGTAGGTATTGCAAATGGAATTACTTTCTTGGTTTTTATTTTAGGTAATTTTTTGCATGCTAGTTTTACAGTCTTCAACTTTCTAGAATGTATTGGCTCATTCCTAGTAGGGTTTTTTTTTTTTTTTTTTTTGGTGGAGTCTTTTGGTGGTTTTCTGTATATGAGATCATGTTATCTCCAAATAGAAACAGTTTGACTTCTTTTTCAACCCAAATGAATGCTTGTTTGTTCTAGATCTTAGAAAGTACAGTCTTTTCAGCTTATTTTCTTTGACTTTAATGTGACTTATAAATGTCTTATTACGTTGTAGTATATTTCTTCTATTCCCAATTTTTCAGTGCTATTATGAAGGGATGTTGAATTTTATCACATGTATTTTCCACATTGATAGTTTCATTTGGTTTACAGTCCTTCATTTTTGTTAGCGTGGTTTATCAGTTTATTAATTTGAATGTCTTGAACCATCTTGTATTTGTGGAATGAGTCCCACTTTGTCATACTAAATATGCTGTAGAGTTTAGTTTGCTTCTCTTTGTTAATTTTTCATCTACATTGATCAAGCATATATTAGCCTGTAGTTTAGTCTGTATATTATTGTGTGGATAATGCTGACCTCACAGACATGGGTTTAAG
Organism: Mastomys natalensis; assembly: GCA_021653895.1. NCBI lineage: Eukaryota > Metazoa > Chordata > Mammalia > Rodentia > Muridae > Mastomys > Mastomys natalensis. The sequence continues at coordinate 2,494 of JAJTUV010003296.1, read as the reverse complement.
CCATTAGAAAGTCTTTATTAGCTGCCTGGCACCTACACTGGGTGTTTGAGATCCCAGTGTAGTCCTGAGCCTTTTTCAAGGTAAGCTTTTAAATACAAAAACCATGCCCTGACAATTAACAAGAGCAATTAGTCAGAAAGAAAGGTTAGTACATGTAGAGGAGACTTTCCTAGAACTATGGACTTTGCTGGATTAGGCTTTTGTTTTAATTTTGGCTGGTGGTATTGTCTCCATGCTGAGTTTTGTGGGCTGAATGGTATTTCCAACATGGAGTCAGTTGTGCTAATGTAAGGGGTCCTACTAAGGTTTGGGGCCGTATTACATTCTCCACAGTCTTAGTGAATGTGTCAAATCATGTACTCATTCTGCTCTAAAGAAGTGTAGGTGGTCCTAAGGTCCTTTAATTTTACTGGACTGATACATAATTGGCCATGTATTTTAAGATGCAGGGACTGCCATTAATCCAGTCAGAATGAGAATTAAAGGTTTAGCCAGTGCTGATAATGGAATAGTTAGCCAGGGGATCAAGAGGACAGAGACTGGTACTAATTATTTGACTTATTTCATTGTCTCTTTCTCTTTCTGAGATTTTTTCCCCAACCATGGCAAGATTTATTTTCTAATTACCCCATATCAAGTAGCATAGAAATGACAGGGTTTTCCAAAAGCCATACATAGTTCTCTTTTGTATGTCCAGTCTCAGAATAGAATACTTGGTCTGAGAAACTCAGAAAGTTTGTGGACCACAGATGAGTAGCCTGGTGAAGGTCAGTTATTAGAATCCTGCCAGTTATTTCCTGAGAATGATCTTTCCGTCTGATGGCCTTCATCTACCTGTTGGTTTGAGCTGTCCATTTCTTCTCTATCATGGAGTCTCAGGCAGCACTGGGTTGGAGTATGTCATCAGAATATCAATAGGCCTCACTGGTCTTAGGGCTCTTTGTAGGACAACCAGGTCAACAGCCCAGCAGTAGAAGACAGAACTTCATAGGGGAAGCCAAATAACTACTTGCAGGGCCAACATCTGTGTATAAGGTGATGTACTTTCTTTCCCCCATCTGAAAGCCTGGGCCAGATTGATGAGTTCTGCTCTCTGGGCTAAGGTACTTGTCTTGGCCCAAATCTTTTCAGTTGAAGTAAGTACTGCAGCTCCCACATACTTGGTTTCATCTTTCATGACAGTCATGGATGAGCATCTGCAGGTTGTCATCGGGTAAGAAGGTATTGATGGTGGTGGTTTTCTTAAAACCTTATTCTTGGTGAGGCAGGAATAGGGCCTGATAGGGTTCACACAGGCACTAGACAGCGAAGCATTCTGGTGTTCCTCAGAGGAGGGTTCAGCCACATCATGGGGGTACTCTGAGTATATGATCCAGAGTTAACTTGTTTGCTTGTTTGTTTTTTTCCACTAGACTAACAGAAACCACTACTGCTCTTAAGACAGGTGGACCATCCTGTGGCTGCAGTGTTCAACCATTTGGACAGGTATGTCACAGGCATTTCCATGGATCCAACATTTGGGTTAAAACCTCTTTTGTCTTTTGTTTCACAGACAGATGATAAGGTTTTGAGATATCTGGGAGTGCTAGAGCTGGACCCAATGTCAGAATTGCTTGTAAAGCCTCAAATGGCCTTTGTTTAGTCTCAGTCCAGATTAGGGCTCAGTGCCTCCTGTTGTGCTGGTGTATAGAAGCCTTGCCTCTAGTGTCCAGAAGCAGCAATAGCTAGCTGCACCTAGATACTCTCGAACTTGTCTCTTAGTCTTTGGAGTTGGGATCTGAAGAATGGCAGCAATCCTGCTCCTAGGCAGGTTCCTTTTGCCTCCCCTCAACTGGTATCCAAGATAGGTAGACTCTAATGTACAAAGTCAGGCTTTCTCAGCTAATATTCTATAACCCAAGGTTTGTAACTCTTAGCAGCAGTCCCTCAGCAGCCTTTTAATTATCTATTTTACCAGGAAACCTCTGATAGAAGGGCAGGAATTCAGCTCTTAGTATCTCATCAAACAGTGTTGATAAAATTTGAAATCTTCAGGGATGCCTGGTCCAGGCGTATTGCCTGTTTTAACCCTCCCTCTGGAGCTGTCCATTTAAAAGCAAAGATGGGTTGACTCACCTCTGCCCATGAGAGACTGAAGAATGCACCTTTCAGGTCCAAGACAATATATATCTGTTTCTCTGGAGAAATCTGACTCAGGTTTCTTCACTGGCAGGCAAGGTGTATTCCAGGATGACTGGCAGGGCACCAAGATGCCTGTCTTTCCACCCAGGCAATATTGACTGCAATTTCCCTTTTTTGTTTCTAAGGTCCATGGATATTGTTTAAATCTGGATGGCTCTGAGATTGATCCCATGGTATCTTGAGATCTGGTTTCTGGGGATCTCAGTGGAACTTCCAGAAATGGTGTATGGTATCGACTAGAGAAGACGGGGTTTTAAGCCAATAGGATGACTTTATTAGCTGACAGGCAACTATTCTGGTGTTTAGATCCCAG